>APFE031573993.1:106405-295905 GCA_000404065.3 Pinus taeda | reverse complement strand
AATTATTGAGGATAAATACCCCAACATATTTTGGTCTGGATGTTTGGTTCACACATTGAACCTTCTGATGCATGATATTGTCAAGAACAAAAATGCACAATACAAATGGATTGTTGATTTGTACAAGAAAGGCAAACAAATGATAAAATTTATTACAAATCATAGCAATACCCATGGCCTTTTCCACAATCACTCGAGATTGGAGTTGTTGAAGATTGCGAAGACCAGATTTGGTAGCTATTACCTCACCTTTAGGCGACTTTTGAAGGTAAGAGAGTCATTGGCTAGCATGGTATCAAGTCCACATTGGCAGGTATTAAAGAAAAGGGCTACAAATGCAGCTGACAGGCGAGGTTTTGAACTGGTGGAGGAGGCCGCTCTTGATGGTCAGTTTTGGACAAGTGTGAGGCATGTATTGGATTTCACCAAGCTGATTTATCACATGATTCGGTTTGCAAATACAGACAAACCAGTAATTGGCGAGGTGTATGAGCAGATGAATACCATGTTGGGGCAAATAAAAGATATTGTTCATAACAGAGATCCCAACTTGTACAAACTGATTCACGATTGTGTGTGTGAACGGTGGAATAGACTTAATCTTCCACTACTTTGCTTGGCGTATATCCTTACGCCAAAATACTACTCTACATCTTGGTTGGGACAACCTGCACCAGGGGGTGGGATTAGGACCAAACCCCATTTAGATCCAGAGGTAACTAGTGGATATTTGCAAGCATTAGAAAAGTTGATACCTGACAGGGAGGAACGTGCAGCTGTGCACCTTGAAATAGGCAAATACTTCAGTGACACTGGTTTGTTTGGTAACTTCCATGCAATGGAAGACAAAGATAGATTTGATTGTCTCACATGGTGGGAAACATATGGCGGCCAGGGACTTTTGCCAAAATTGGCAAAAAAAGTTCTTTCACAGGTTGTAAATACTTCTTCTGCAGAGAGGTGTTGGAGCACCTACAGCTACATACATAATGTGAAAAAGAACAGACTCAATGAAAACCGAGTAGAAAGCTTGGTTTATGCTACAACTTGAGGTTGTTGAGTCATTACTATGATCAGGCTTATGAGGATCCCACATATAAAACTTGGGACAATCACCTAGAGGATGACAATTTGGAGGATGGCATTGTACATCTTGAAGAACTAGAAGAAGAACTTATAAGGGATGAAGATGAAGCAACTGCAGCAGCCATGCCACCTCCACCTCCACCATCCAGTAGCAGTGCTCGAGTTCCGAGTCTTGTTCCTTTGTTGTCGCCACCTCCATCTACACCCTCACGTGGAGGGCATGTCCCTTCTAGTTCTGGTCATCGGTCTGTGCGGGAGACTCTTAGAAGACCACCACGACCCGTTTATACTCCTGGAGACTCTCATGGCAAGGGCCACATGTAGATTTACAGTTTACTTGTCTTTTCTAGTTTCTATTAGTTTTCATAACTATTGAGTTTTGAGTCCTTGACTCTTGACTCTTGACTCTTTCATATCATAATGATATTTTTTGTAAACAATATATGACTATGACAATGAAAATTTGAAGTTTGAAGTTGGCAATTATAACTCATTGGTAATGATTGTGAATTATGAATATGATGCTTCGTGAAAGACTAAAGTTGTTTCATTTCATTTCATTATTCATGTTTCATTTTATAACATTTCATTTCATGTTAACAGTTAGAAGTTAGGGCTTAGAAATATCTAAGATATTACTTCTTGTAATGGTTAAACTTAGCCTACAAGTACAACTTTGGTGATCAATGATGATAAATGTTATATATTGAATTTTCAATTTTGAAAGCTTGAAGTTGAAACTTTAAGATTGAATTTGATGAATCATGATTCACGAGACTCAATATGTTGCAGTTGTAATATGTATGTTACTAACTTGTGGACATGGTTGATGAAGATTATAATTTCTAGATGATTGATGTGATATGGTTCAATGATCAATCTATGTATTTTTATGTTTTTTATATCTAATTCATCATTCTACATGTTTTTGTTGACATATATGTATCAAAATTAAAAAATATAAAAAATACATATATTTTTAAAAAATCGCTCCGGGATTCACTCCCAAACTGGGAGCTTCTGAAAATAGTCGCTCCCACTCCCATTTTCGCTCCCGCTGCCCGTACCCAAGTAACATTGGCTCCAACCTTCAAAACTTGACCCTTCACAGCTTGGCCCTCCAAATATAAATTATGTCGTTGTGACTGATCCTATAAATCTGTACACTCCCAACTCCAGCGATCCTCCACAAATGGCCCTCTAAAGGATCTCCGAGATCCAAAATCTGCGGGATAATGTTGCCCCAACAAATCTCACTCCAATGACTGCGCAGTGGTGGCTCTTGGATGTTGATTTCGGGTAGCATCGGATGTGCTCTAGGCCTCAAATTTGGCAGGGAGGCTTAGGCACATGCATTCCAAAGAACCCAGAAACTGTTGTGGGAAATCCACCCAGAGACAATTTTATTAAAATAATTAATATTTTTAATGGAGTTCCTAAGTCTAAACTTAGGAAAATTAAAATATTAATGGGTATTAATCTAATTGCCGGTGTAACTTCTAGAAAAAGACGGAGATCAAGTCAAAATGATCTGAGCCTTTTATTAGGAATTAATCTAGGTCGTTGGTTTCCCAACAAGAAGATATAATAAGGGGCTTGAGGGTCATTTGGAAAACACACCAAGAGAGATCAAGAAATTGATTTTTTGAAGTGAGAATTTCTTAGGAGGAAAATTCGATTGAGAAGATTTCTTGCAGTTGAGGGGCAGTGATAACTTTTGGAGAGAGTGATTTTCTCAGCCGGAGAATCATCAGCAGAGAGAGGCAGAGAGTAATCCAGTAGATGCAGCGCTGAGCCAAAAGGGCTGACGCAGAGCCATGCAAAGGCAGCACAGAAGCCGGTGAGGAGTCCAAAATTTGCAGAGGGAATTTGAGTTTCAGAAGCTAGAGCCAGGGTGTGAGACCAGGAGGCAAAAATTGAATCTCCTGCGCAGCAAATCGACCAGCCAGAGCATTGACGCAGTCCCCAAAGAGCTTGACGTTAGGCTGACGCAGAGGCAGCCAGAAAAGCCATGGAAATCAGTTTGGTGCTGGATCAGTCAGGATTTTCAATGATAGTGTGAGTTAACCTCAAAATTCTTTCTTCCAGTATTTCTCTCTGTAACTAAATAACGCTATGAGGTATTCAGAGATGCAATCAGAATTTTTTACTGCTTAATAATAACAAACCCTCAAAGCTGCTACACCAGTTTTCCTGCATTGGGTTTTTCCAAGGACGTTTGTCAAAAAATAACGGTGTCATATGTGTTTGTATTTCCTTGCTCAGTTTCTATGTTTCAGAATCATATTTAATTTGGTGTAGGCTGCTTCAATAATTTGTTTCAATATTTCAATAAGAAATTTGAAATAAGTTTGGAATGTAATTTACAATCTAGGTGAAGTAGATTCAGTTGGTTGCAGTAGGATTCCTGAGATTGTTAGATCTAGGAATTTTCACATGGTATCAGAGCGTTTGATGTGAAATAGGAAGACTTGATAGCACTGAACCAAGGGCCAACTTGCTGCAGCAAGCAGCAGTTCAAATCCCCTGAGAGATTGCACAGTTCTAACTAGGAGGGCTATATTTCCGAGGTTGTCTCTCTCTGAGTGAGTTGAAAGAGAGGTAAGACTATCAGATTAAGAATTTGCCAAGGCAAAGGGAGCCACATAAAGCCTTAGCGCGAAGCTTGAGGGACGCAGTTTTTCTGCAATTTGAGTGCTGGGCAGAAGCCGTCAGAAGAAGGAAGCAGATCGCATAGTGAGGGAATAATTCCTCAGTGGTTTCTTGACGAGGAAATCAATATTTCTCATTTGTTGGGCAGCAGACTTACCAGCTCCATCAAGGAGTACATAAGCTATCCTAGAAGCTACGCATTAGGGAGAAAGAGGGAGTTGTTCAACAGTTTTTGGAGGAAATGGAAACCAGTGGCTTGAGGGATTAAAACAGGTTGGATAGAGCATCCAACTACGTCATCTTGAAGGCTAGAATGTCTTTTGTTCCAGATGAGCATGCCCTCAAGACATACATCGATAGTGTGGTAGTTGAACCTGTAGATGCAGATCCGTTGAAGAAGTATAAGGCTGAGATGGCAAAGGCCAAGAGGATGATCCTGGATGGAGTCAAGGATCACGTGGTGTGCCATGTTGCTAGTAGAGCGACTGCAAAGGAGATGTGGGATGCCTTTGCCACGTTATATCAGGGATCTTCCGAGCAATGAAACATGTACTTGGAGCAAAAGCTGAGATCTGCTCAGATGCAGAAGGAAAAATGTGTGGATCCATTCCTCACGACGTTGAAGGAGACCTGTGATGAATTGTCAGTTGTGGAGCATACACCTCAGGATTCAGAGTTAGTTAGGTTGGCCCTAAATTTTGTCTCAAATGAGGGGCAATTGAAATGGGGCAGTAGTTTCCTTCTCTCAAATGCAATAGGATGGCCCCCCATGTCAAAACTTCCCCAACCCCTTAACCAGAGGCATCACACTCCAACACAAAGGGCTATGTGAAATCCGGCAAGGCTAAGACTGGGAAGCTGCTCATGACCCTCTTGAGGCGCTCAAAAGCCTCTTCTGCCACCTATGTCCACTCAAAAGCTCCCCTCTTCGTCAAATTCACAAGAGGTGTTGCAAGTTGTGAGAACCCTCTCACAAATCTCCTATAATAAGTACAAGTGCCCAGGGACCCCCTCAACTCCATCACGTTCCTGGGTGTGGGCCAATCCGGTATAGCCCAAATCTTCTCCTAATGCACCTTCACTCCATCCTCCCCAATCACACGCCCCAGGTGCAACATCTCCGTTAATCCAAACTCACATTTGGACATCTTCACATACAACTCTTCCTCCTCAAGTATATGAAGTACTTCCTCCAAGTGCTGAAGGTGCTCCTCCCATGTCCTGTTGTAAATGAGTATGTCATTGAATAAAACCAGGACAAAGCGTCTCAGCTGCCCATGGAACATGTGGTTCATACAAGATTGGAATGTAGCTGGAGCGTTGGTTAGCCCAAAGGGCATCACCAAGAACTCAAAGTGTCCATAATGGCAACAAAAAGCAGTCTTTGGGATATCCTGCTCCCTCATTCGGATCTGGTGATACTCCAAACGCAGATCTATCTTAGAGAAGTATTTAGCTCCTCTAAGCTCGTCCATCAACTCATCTATGCGAGGGATGGGGTATCTATTCTTCAAGATCTTCTTATTTACAGCCCGATAGTCGATACACATGCACAACGTCCCATCTTTCTTCTTCACTAACACTACGGAAGAAGCAAATGGGCTCGAGCTAGGCCTAATGTGTCCCAATCTCAACAACTCTTGAATGGCCCACTCTATCTCATCCTTATAGGCCGTTGGGTGCCTATAAGGGGTGGTGATGACTGCATTCACCCCCTTCTCCAACTCAATGGTGTGCTCAAATCCATGGTCTGGCAGTCTACCTAGTGGAACATCCCCAAAAATCACCTGCTGCCTCTCTAATAAGGCTACTATATCTGGATGTGTAGCCTGTGTTTGTGCTCCCGACTTAGAAATACGCAACTCAACTGCCAGCTCCACATCTCCATGTCACAAATCTGCCTCCATCCAGTGGGCTGAAACTGTCTGAGGGGGATAAGAGTGCATTCCCCTAAGAAAAACAAGCTTCCCATCTGGCCCCTTGAACTCCATCTCTAACTGCTGCAAATTAGTAGTGACCATCCCTAATGCGTACAACCACTGGACACCCAATACCACATTAGTGTTTGGGACATCAACCACGAAGAAATGATCAGTGAGTGAGTAGTTCCCCATCTTCAAGGTAAGCCCCGGGACATACTTAGCACACTACATGGTCCAGTCTCCGAGTACCAAAATTGAGAACCCCTCAAATGTAGTTGTCTGGATGCCTGAATGCTCCACCATCTGGGCATCAATGAAATTGTGGGTGGCCCCATTGTCAACCAAGACTGACACACGCTGCCCCTGTATGGTCCCCCTGATCTTAAGTGTGAAATACTTCGATACACCCCGAAGTGAAGCAAGGACTCCCCCGGTCGGGGCAAACAATGCTCCTCTACATGGTGGTGGTGGCTCTCCCGATGATGGTCCTCCCTCATCCACTGGTTCCTCAATTGTCTCGGCCTCCTCCTCCTTCAGCTCACTATCTAAGAACACCTCAATGAAATGGGCCTTGCCCTTGGTGCATTTGTGCCTCGGTCCCAAGGCTCTTGGCACGTGAAGCACAACCTCCTCCTTCGAAGATCTCTCTAGGTCTCATCATCTAGTTGGCCACGTCCTCCATCTCTCTGCAGTGGCCTGGTGTCTCGGTTCCCTTGTGGTGTCTTGGGCACTGCATCAATCATGCACCGGGTCCTGGAGATAGCATCTGGAAGTGATGTGGGTTTGTAAGCCCTCACCCAACCACGCAAAGGCTCAACAAGCCCCTGAACAAATAGCATAATCCTTCGGGCCTCTCAAATGTCAGTCACCATCACTGCCAATCTCTGGAACTCCATAATGTACACCTCTGCACTGCCAGTTTGCTTCAGATGGGCTAACTCCCTGAAAAGCAACTCTGGGTCCTTCCTCTCGAACCTCTCCAGTAGCCTCCGAGTGAACTCTATGTAGGTGGTAATATGGATGTGCCCCAATGTGATCAATCCATCATACCACCACTCTTGGGCATCTCCCTCCAAGTGAAGAGTAGAAAATCGTATGGCATCAACTTCCCGCATGGGATTCAAATGGAAGCATGTGTCTAGCTTCTGGATCCATGCCCTAGCTAAACTCTTCGCTGGCCCATCAAAATTCAGAAGTGTAACCCTCCCTACCAACTTTTGCACATCATGGTTGCATGTTCCCCCTTTGTAGTGGGTTTCATCCCCTGTGTTGATTTTGGGTAGCATCGAATGTGCTCTAGCCATGAAATTTGGTGGAGAGGCTAAGGCACATGAGATCTCCGAGACCCATAAATCGTTTGGAGAACTTCCACCCGGATGAAGAGATATTAAAATAATTAATATTTGTAATGGTTCCTAAGCCTAAACCTAGGAAAATAAAAATATTAAATTATTAATGTGTATTAATAAAATATGGGTGAGAAAATTCTAAGTGACAAGGATCAAGCCAATTCTAATCTTAGCCGTTGATTAGGGACTTAATCTCGGCCGTTGAATCGTCAACAGGAAAAGTATAAGAGGAGGCTTGAGGGTCAGTTGGAGACACACCAAGCGAGATCAAGAATTCGATTTTATGGGCCGAGGTTTGCTGAGGAAATCGAGATAGTCATCAGTTGCAGCGAGGGGCAGTTGAGCAAGGGATTTTCATCTGAGGCTAAAGAATACATAGCAGAGAGGCAGCGCGGTGCAGGAGAGACAACACAGTCCATAGAAGGGCTAATGCAAAGACAGCAAGAGCTGACGCAGAGGCAGCAGGAGCTGACGTAGAGAACACAGAAGGTCGTAGAGGATGATGCAGAAGTCATAGAGGTTGATGTAGGAAATGCAGAGGGCTGTAGAGGCTGACGTTGGGCTTCAAAGGTAGCGTTGGGGAGATTCTGTGGGGCAGACTGACAGCAGATCAACCGGGAGAGGGTGATGCAGTTCCAGAGCAGTGCTTGGAGCGCCTTTCGCTGTCTAGCACAAGGAACAGTCAGAGTCACTGTGGGGTTGATCATTTGGTTGCTGATTTGCCAGAATATCTATCTCCGGATAGAGGTACTACTACAGAGGAAATTCTTTGTTGGGTGAGCCAATTCTGGAACCCTAGTTGTATTCACGAAATTTTCTTAATAATAAAACCCTCATATATGTTGCACTGGTTTTCCCACATTGGGTTTTTTCAGGAACGGTTGTCCAAAAATAATGGTGTATCTTGTGTTATTGTTTCTATTTACTTCAGTGCATGATCTGTATATGTGTGAAGGCTGCATTTTTGTTTACTTCGATGTTTATGCAATTAAATAACTTGTTAACGTAAAAAACAAGTAGGAGATAGTAAAACAGAAATTGCAGTAGGGGTTTCTGATGTGTTAGATTCAGGAGTCTTCACATGGTATAATAGGGATTGCAGATCAGAGGCAACTAAAGACACCAATCAAGAAAATCTGAGAATTTGCAGCAGAGAAGCAACTGTCCCAAGAGATAGAGTTGTTCAAGAGCTAAAGAGGCAAGAGTGATGCAGTGCAAAGAGTGTGATGCAGAGGCTCACACAGTGCCTGTGTCAGCATTCTGAGCTGGGAGAGGAAGACACAGTTGCTGGGAGGAGCCTACGTAGTAGATGCATCAGCTGTCCAGGCCAGCGCAAAGGTAGAGGGAGGTAGATCAGGCTTACGCAGTGCCAAGTCATCTTTCTGAGCTAGGAAGGATTGACGCAGTGGCCAAGAGGAGCTGATACAACTCTCACTGTGATTGCGCAGAGCCAGAAGGTCTCAGATTCTTCATTTGTCAGGGCTAAGGGAGCTGAGAAGATTTTGATTTGTGGAGCTAGTGGGATGTTGTTTCTATGAGTGCAGAACAATGTCTAAGGAGACTAAACCAAGGTAGAGGGAAGCACAACCTCGATAGATTTCTAGCCAAGAAATCTAGATCTAGGTTGCAGCGGCAAAGGAGGATTGGAGAGGAGTGATTCGACAGTTGGCCGAAGGATTTCTGAGAGGGAAATCAAGACTCAGAGGGAGTCTAGAGAAGAGGAGCAGAGATGGCAGTAAATGGATTGAGGGATCAGGACAAATTGGACGGGGCTTCCAATTTTTTCATCTGGAAGGCCAGGATCCTGGAAATCCTGGATAAACACCACATCAAGGAATATGCCTTGAAAATCGTAGCTATCCCAGTTGACCCTAATGCAAATGAGAAGTATGAGGAGGCTGAGGTGAAAGCAAAATGCATGATCCTAGATGGGGTCAAGGATCATGTGATACCACATATTGCTAAGAAGAACACAGCAAAGGAGATGTGGTAGACGTTGACCACCTTATATCAGGGCTCTTCCGTGAAAGATGTTATTGGAAAATCAGTTGAGGTCATATCAAATGCAGAAAGGAGAGGAGATAGATCCATTCCTTCTCAGGTTGCAAGGAATTCACGACCAAATTACTTCCATGGGGTCTACACCGGATCCAGGGTTCATGGTCAAGATTACTCTAAATGCGGTCTCTGAGGAATGGTAGACGTTTTTCCAAATAATTTTGGGGCAGAGCGACTCTCCCTAGTTGGGAGGAGATGTGGGCAGCTCTTTGACAGGAAGAGATCAGTAAATTGACCAAGGTAAGGAGTAGCGGTAAGGGAGTTCGAATCAAGAAAGAGGAGGAAGATGATGCAGCTCTAGCATCTGCGGGACAGCAGGGGGTTCAGAAGAGGAAAAAGAAAGATATCTCCAAGGTCAAGTGTTTCAATTGTGGGGAGCTAGGACATTATCCCTCTCAGTGCCCCAGAAAGAAAGGCAAGGGAGAATCTTCCGACTCAAAGGATGCTTTAGTAAAGGCGGAGAAGGATGTCGAGACTCATGACGATTGTGCCATGAGTGCTCATGCGCCTCTAGAGAAGAGGTGGGGAGAGGACTACAGAAGAAAAGGGGTAGGATCCTTGAGGTTCCCAAACTCTTGGATCATATACAACTACAGGAGCCCTTAACGACAGTAGCATGATGAAAGGTGTCAGGTGGAGCAAGGTGTGATGGAGCGGAAAGGCAGTGCTAGAGTGTAGAACTCTATAGCAGCGCAGTGGAGGTTGCAACAGTGTAGTGGAAGAAAAGGGAGCACAGGATAGCAACAAAGGTAGCTTCAGCATCACGAGGCTTCTAGACTGAGCAGGATGTCAGTATTTGGGTGAAGTTAGTTACTTACTTCTCAATAACTGAGTTGCAGTGCAGTGGTTAGCAGTGGTAGTGCTATGGGCAGCATGATTTTGAGAGGGAGTTGTGGTACAGATGTAGCAGTGGCAGTGGTAGTGTCATGGGAAGCAGTACAGGAAGCAACAGTGTAGTGGCTGTGGGGCAGCAGGCCAAACATCAGCACAGAGGACCGATGCGGAGGATCAGTGTGATGCTTCTATGGTGAAGCATTGCTAGAGCACATTCCTCACTAAGAGGGAGTGTTGATTTTGGGTAGCATCGGATGTGCTCTAGCCATGAAATTTGGTGGAGAGGCTAAGGCACATGAGATCTCCAAGACCCTAAAATCGTTTGGAGAACTTCCACCCGGATGAAGAGATATTAAAATAATTAATATTTTTAATGGGTTCCTAAGTCTAAACTTAGGAAAATAAAAATATTAATGTGTATTAATAAAATGTGGGTGAGAAAATTCTAAGAGATGAGGATCAAGGGAGATCTAATCTTTGTCGTTGATTAGGGACTTAATCTCGACCGTTGAATCGTCAACAGAAAAAGTATAAGAGGAGGCTTGAGGGTCAGTTGGAGACACACCAAGCGAGATCAAGAATTTGATTTTCTAGGGCGAGGTTTGTTGAGGAAATCGAGTTAGTGATCAGTTGCAGCGAGGGGCAATTCAACAAGGGATTTTCATCCAAGGCTAAATAACACATAGCATAGAGGCAGCGTAGTGCAGGAGAGACAGCGCAGACCCTAGAAGGGCTGACGTAGAGGCAGTAGGAGCTGACGCAGAGGACATAGAAGGCTGTAGAGGCTAACGCAGAATCCGTAGAGGCTGACGCAAGCAGTGCAGAGGGCGATAGAGGCTGACACAAGCAGTGCAGAGGGCAGTAGAGGCTAATGCAAGCAGTGCAAAGGGCAATAGAGGCTGACACTAGGCTTTAGAGGCAGCGTTGGGAAGATCCTGTGGGGCAAACTGAGAGTAGATCAATCGGGAGAGGGTGACACAGTTCTTGAAGGGTGACGCAATTCCAGAGCAATGCTTGAAGCAACTTTTGCTATCTAGCACAAGGAACAATCAGATTCACTATGGGGTTGATCATCCGATTGCTGATTTGCCAGAATATCTATCTCCAGATAGAGGTACTACTACCGAGGAAATTCTCTGTTGGGTGAGCCAATTCTAGCACCCTAGTTGTATTCACGAAATCTGCTTAATAATAAAACCCTCATATATGCTGCATCGGTTTTCATGCATTGGGTTTTTTCGGGGACGGTTGTCCAAAAATAACGGTGTCCCTTGTGTTATTATGTTTACTTCAATGCATGATCTGTATCTCTGTGAAGGGTGCATTTGTGTTTACTTCGATGTTTATGCAATTAAATAACTTGTTAATGTAAAGAACAAGTAGGAGATAGTAAACCGGAAATTGCAATAGGGATTTCTAATGTGTTAGATTCAAGAATCTTCACACCTTGTAGTGCACCTCTCCTTGAGGTGGATGTATTCCCCAAAAGACATCACCTTCTTAATTCGGGCATCCAACCCCTCATACTAATCAATGCCTGATGCAACCGAATGGACCAAATCTGCAACCCGGTCTAGCTACCTGTCTGGCTCAACCTCCTCCACAAAGTGAGGTAGAGTAGGACGACCTACCTGTCCACGCTGGGGAGTGTGTGGGAGTTGATAAGTGCGGCCGCCTCCTCCACCTTGAGGCTCTCCCTCAGGCCTACCACACAATTGCAACCCCATCACCTGCTGCATCATGTCCATCATGATCTTTCCTTGCCTCATCATCTGTTGATTAGTCCTCAACAACTGCTCCAAAATTTCTTTCTGATACATTGGCCTAGGTTGCTCATTGTCCTCTTGGTTGTCTAGCCCTTCTCTATGGTTCTCCACCTCGGTGTCTGAAAATGGGTTTGGGCCTTTGTCTCTACCTCGACCCCTGCCTCTGCCTCTACCATGGCTTCTATGGATAGCTACCCCTTGCTATCATGGTGGCATCACCCACGGTTGTTTCCCACCCTGGCCAAGAACATGCCCCGATACCACTGTAATATTCCTAGTGGAAATTTTATAGTGATAACAAAGACAGGCACAAATAAATAGCACAGAAAATTTCAGAAATGGATACACAAACCAGAAATTTCTGCAAATCCCAAACTGGCCAATTTTTATTAATAATATATGTTGTGGTACAAATGAGTTGGAGAAAGTGCACCTGGGTTTGCGCAAGGAAAGCTACAAGCACCAAGTGATGAGTACAAAAAAGCCCAATGACTGCAATAATGAGCTCCTTTAGAAAATTGCGCCACTACTCCAAAACTACACCGCTGCTTGACTTTGCCCCATGATTTTCCCACTCTAGAGTAGCCAAAAAATTCTAACAATTTGGGATTATGATCCTTGCCCAATAACCCAGAAAGGGGTTCACTTGGTTCCAACCTTCAAAAATTGACCTTTCACGGCTTGGCCCTCCTCCAAATCCGAATTATGTTGTTGTGACTGATCCTATCAACCTCTGCACTCCCAAATCCAACAATCCTCCTCAAATGACCCTCCAAATGATCTCCCAGCTCCCCAACTCCAAAATCCCCGGGATAATGTTGCCCCAAGAAATCTCACTCCAATGATTGCGCAATGGTGGCTCTTGGACTGTGTTATGCTCTAGAAATGTGTATGACCTGCAAATGATGCTTCTTCCGGTCTTGGTGGTGAAGGAAAGCCTTCTTTGGGCGGCACTCGAAGTCCATCGAAGAAAGGTTGAGCTTCTCACCTTGGGAAGCTCTTGTGCTAAAACAGCATAATGTTGGCTCAGCTGAACAACTAAGGCAATTTTGATTTTCAAATAGACAAAAGACCCCTCTTGCTCCCTCATTCCTTCCTTTTATAAGTGCTAGCCCTGCATTCCTTGTGGGTCCCTCCACAATTTCAATTTTGCCTTAAGGAATTTGAATTCCCTTCCTCCCAAGTGCGTATTTCAAGTGGGCCCCATATTCCACTACCATGCAAATAAAGCATTCCTCCTGTGTTCTCCACCAAAATTTGCCTTGAGCTAGTATTAACCAAACTTGTCAAAATTAATTTTCCCAACATTAGGAAAATTTAGGAAGGAACATTACAATGGTGTGGTGTCCCACATAAAGCGTCACAACATTGTGCTCTAATCTTGTTGAAAGATAGAGTTTGTTAGTCAAGGCCTTGCTTTGTTGACAATGTTGGTTATGATGATGTGATGTTGATTCGTAAAGATGGCTTACCAATCCAACTCTTCTTGTGAGAACTTTTCAAAGTGAGTATTGTCCTTGTACCAATTGGATAGTTATGAATACCTCCCTAGTTAAGAGGAAGTGTTGGAGAATGTCACTAGTTCAGTCTTCATAATTGTTATTTGACTCATGTAATGATGTAAAGATGAGACCAGTCTTTCAATAATCTTTCACATTCTGAAGATGAACCACTGTTGTTGGTTCGAAACGTCGATAAAAAAGAAACCTAATGCGATGTATCCAGAAGATAATCTACATAATGGGTTTCATGCTCAAGTCATTTGTCACTAGATCAAGAATTCATTTAATGCTTCTAGGGTTTACATGAGTCAAAGAGTCCTTGTCTTATTGTAAAGACCCTTTCAGGCACTTGTATCAAAAAGAGAAATTATTTTGTATTTTCCAAATGTCAAGAAGGCTCCCAAGACCAAGTTGGCCAACCTATGTGAAGTCGTCCTAGAGAGAGATAATGTGGCCTCTTGGAAGGCTATAAAAAGGTGGAACTTCGACCTATGAGGACACACATTAAGCACATTAGATCTTGTCCTTGGTCTACGGTTGGGAAAGAAGAGTGAAGGTCATAGAGGGCTAGATCAAGCCTAGCGAAGAAGGAGAAGTACCCCAAATCAATTTGGATGTCTGGAATCTTCCTTCTACTGTTCACATGTACAAGAACCCTAGGGTTTATAGAGTTACCTCAAGTCTGAAATTGCAGGTGTTGCAGATTGTTTTAGTAAGAACAAGAGGCTAGAAGAGTCATCATCTTGAGAGATTTTGCTTCACTGCCTTTGGAGACTTTGTCTTGCATTGAGGAAGGAAGATTGGCTGCCTGGCTTGGTTCTTGGTGGTAGCTCTGGTCTCAGTTTTGGTCTTGGAAGTCTCCTTTGAATTAATTCTATAAGAAGAGAAGTTTTTTTTGGGTTTTCCACTTGGAGGGGTTTTTCCCTAGCTTTGAGCCTATATCTTGTGTTCATCTCTTTGTCATTGTGATCTTCATTGTTTTGGCATTTATTCAATGATAAGAACATAAGCATAATTAAGAAGAAGAATATCATATCACAAATATCTATCAAGGAAAGAAAAATCAAATTAAAAGTCTTCCTAATGCTACCCTAATGGATTTCTTAACACATATGGTGTGTGAACTTTACCAAGGTAATTTATGATTGTTGAATTTCCCCGGACCTTGGGTCTAGGATAGAATCTTAGAATCTTTGACGCTACCAAACCAAGAATATCAACAAAAATACTTTGCACAGTGGAACAATATAAAGCAGTAAATTACACATGCACAAGTACAGGAAACTTTTTACAAATTTCAACCCAACTCTGTTATATTAATAAACATATAATACAACTATCTAGGGCTCCCATACAAGGGATAATGGCCCTCAATTATCCACAAGTACAAGAATACAAGATACACTACAATCTCGTTGCAGCGTCTATGTTGTATCTCATCTTGTCAGTCCTTCACTTTCGTTCTTCTCTCTAGCTGCCAGTTATTCCATCAAAGGACAACACATAAAGTCTCCAGGAGGGTTGCTTCCTATCACTGCTGCAAGTCACTTCTGCAAGTCACTTCTGCTACAATGAACATGGGCTTATACAATCTACTCTTCTAGGTTGGCCAATAGCTAAGCTCCAATCTACCAATCTAGTAGCTTCTTTCGACCATCAAAGAGCTACACATTAGGCTCAATCCTTCACCCAACCTCCAGCTGTCAAGCTCTTGTTATGACTGCTTTTCAAGGACTACTTTGGGCCATCAACGCACTTCCCTCCACAAGTCCAATGATGCCTAATACTCCACTGCAAGATCTACTCCTAGGATAGGCTTTCATCCACTAAGACAAGCCTTCAAATTGGCTCCCACGAGCTGCAAATTAATCTTATCCACTTAGCAAACAATGCCAACACAAAGGGACCAATCACACCCTTTCTTGACCACTGGTTCTATGTATTTTAATTTTGAGATGACAGTATAGTTAGGGCTTTTTCCACAGTCCCAAACACTGTTGCAAGTTTCCTGTGTATAGCCTCAAATCTGGCCCTAACACTTCGATGTTTCTCCCCTTGACTGCGGCCTAGCTAAATGAGGGTGCTCCTCCTCTCGGCCTCCACAAACAAGAGCTACTTACCTGTTGTTCCTTCATAGAAGCCTGCATCTGACACCTGTGACAAAACGCAGCCCTAAAACACACTTACACTGCCTAGATCTTCTCCTAATCCACTCGACCTTCTTTCAATCGGACTCGGCCTTCACTACAGTGGCAAAACAACCCTGAACTCACCCAACCAACTCCTATTCTCCTTGTTGTTCGGCTCCTTGACCTGCAGCTCAGTTTAGAGAAGATTTCCTTGGCTCACATTCTCTCCTATTTATACCTTTCTTATGTGTCTTTGTCACACTCTAATTTGGCACACCTAAAACAAGTCATCCTGACTTGTATGCCAAATTAACCTACATCCACATAGAAAAATTCATTTCTTCACTTTTGCCCCTTTCTTCTCTAAGGGTCCTCTAACACCTCCATGTGTCAAATCATCAAAACTCCTTGTCGATTCACGCCCACCAGCTTGGGTGAAAATCCCACGTGCTTGGGTTCTAAGCTCACAAGTTACTTTGTGGTGCTCCATCCTTCAAAACCCGAACCCTAGGGCTTGGATTACCTCCCAAGCTACTCAAAAATCAACACTCCCTCTTGGCAAGGGAGTTACATCCAAGACTAGGAAGTAACTCATTGTCAACATCATTGCTCGCAACACTCGCCCAACTCTTGGCACTCACCACTGCAGCAATCCCTATAGTATGAACTATGCCTCTCTCAGAAGTGTCACTATCACTGGAAACATCCTGCTTCTTCTTCTTCTCTTGTATCGCTTTCCAATATATCCATGATTCCTTCTTAGCAGATGTGGAAGCACCCTTGCTCCCCACTGACCATGCACTCTTCTTGGGCTGCAAAGTCTCCCTCTGAATCTACAAGATCCCGCTAGAACTCGACTCCCTTTGAGTCTCTGATCCTAGATCTTCTTCTACGGAACTTGTACATGTACCTATGAAGCCTACACCTGGAACTGCTTCTCTGGAACCCGTACCTAGTCCACCTATTTCTTTTTCCCCTGATCCATATGCTTGCCCGTTAACTTGTATAGACCATGCTCTCTAACTCCAAGCACAAAACCTATGGAGCTAGAGCCTCTAGGCCCGAGTCTTGCCTTCCCATCCTGGAACAAGACCTCAAACCCTTTCTTCTCGATCATCAAGACAGATATCACATTATGTTTGAGTCTTGGTACAAATAGTACATCCTGGACATGCATCACTCGAACTATCTCCATTCTGAATGGCACAAGTCCCGATCCTTAGACCTACTTCTGAATCTTGTCGCCCAAAACCATGTGCAACTTCAAGTCCCATTCAACTAGAGTCTCAAAATCCTCTTGTGACCCTGTCATATGTTTTGACGCACCACTATCCACGTACCATCCATCCTCATCAATAGTACCCTACGAGAAATGATAGATTATAGCAAAGTCCTCCTCCTCCAGTATTCTGGTGAGAGCATCTATCTCAGCAAAAGTGGCAACACTGGCGACCTGCTTCCCTTTCTTCTTCTCGTCATCTCCCTTCTTCTTCATCGGACATCTCGATGAAAAATGACCCATCTCACCATAGTTAAAACACTTGACTTTACTCAAGTCCTTCTTTTGCTTACCCTTCATTCGTGTTCCCAGTGCCATGTCATCATCTGAAGCCCTCTTCTTTGGATGAAGATTCTCATCTTGCAACTCTTCCTGAATGAAGTTGTCCCACAAACTATTCAAGTCTGGCAATTTTTCTCTAGCAATGATCCCTTTGATCAAGGGCTTCCATTCCTTGGTGAACCCTTTCAAAGAAATCCATACCATATTAGAATCTGAAATAGTCACACCAATGGCATCAAGCTCATCTTTGACTTGAGAAAATCTCGTCAGATATGAAGTCACTTCTTCACCTTGTATCATCTTGGTGGACTTCAACTTATCCTCCAATACCAATACCCGGTGCTCGTTTTTATTTTGGAACAAATTCTCAAGAGCCATCCACATCTCATGTGCAGTGTTCTTCCCTGACAAATTAAGTATTAGGGGATCCTTCACACCATCTAGGATGATCAATCTCGCCCTTGTATTTAAATCCTCGTACACTTCTAGCTCCTTTGGGTCAGTTGGCTTCTTGATGGATATTTCGTCAAACTCCCAAATCTTGTTGACCTACAAGACCAACTTGATCCTTTCCTTCCATGGACTATAGTTGGAAAACCCCTCCAACCTATCCTCATACCGGAGACCAACTTGCAGCTTCGACATTGTAGTGATCCCTTCACCTACAATGTGACCAAATCCTCTTAAGTTGTACTTCATTGTGCACACTTTGATTCACTGTCTTCCAAAGTAGCTGAAAAAAGCTCTGATACCATGTTGAATTTCCACGACCTTGGGTCTAGGATAGAATCTTAGAATCTCTGACGCTACCAAACCAAGAATCTCAGCAAAGCTACTTTGCACAATGAAACAATATAAAGCAGTAAATCACACATGCACAAGTATAGACAACTTTTTACAAAATATTGTACAAATATGTACAACGACCCAATCTTTGTTATATTAAACCAACTGAATAATACAACTGTCTAGGGCTCCCATACAAGGGATAATGGCCCTCAATTATCCACAAGTACAAGAATAAAAGATACACTGACAATCTCGCTGCAACTTCTATGTCATATCTCATCCTGTTAGTCCTTCGCTTCCATTATGCTCTCTAGCTCCCCCTTAGTCCATCAAAGGACAACACATAGAGTCTCTTCCTATCACTACTACAAGTCGCTTCTCCTACAATGAACACGGGCTGATCCAATCTACTCTTTTAGGCTAGCCAACACCTGAGCTCCAATCTACCAATCTAGTATCTTCTTTTGTCCATCAAAGAGCTACACACATTAGGCTCAATCCTTCACCCAACCGTCAACTGTCAATCTCTTGTTATCGCTGCTTGTCAAGGGCTACTTTGGGACATCAACACGCTACCCGCCACCAGTCTAATGATGCCCAATACTCCACTACAAGATCTGCTATTAGGATAGGATTTCATCCACCAAGACAAGCCTTCCAATTGGCTCCCACAAGCTGCAAATTAATCTCATCGACTTAGCAAACACTTCCAACCAGAAGGGACCCATCACACCCTTTCTTGACCACTGGTTCTGTCTATTTTAATTCTGAGATGACAGTCTGGTTAGGGATTTTTCCACATTCCCAAACATTGCTGCAAGTCTCCTGTGTATAGCCTCAAATCTGGCCCTAACACAAATGAGTGTTTTCCTCCTCTCGACCTCCACAAACAAGGGTTTCTTACCTGTTGTTCCTTTAGCGAAGCCTGCGGCCTAGACCTATGACAAAACACAACCCTAAAACACACTTACACTACCCAGATCTTTTCCAATCCACTCGGCCTTCACTGCAATGGTAAAACAACCTTGAACACTGCCAAACGGCTCTAATTCTCCTTGTTGTTATTCTCCTTGAACTGCGGCTCAATTTAGAGAATATTTCCTTGGCTTGATTGCTCTTGGATGTGAGAAAATGATCTCACATTCTCTCTTATTTATATAGCTTGAGTGAGCCTAATGGTTAAGAGCATGTGTTTCCTCCTAAGAGGCCACATGTTCAAAACTAGAGAGGGGTAGAGTATGTATGACTTCGTAGACTTAGCAGTCAAATCATTGCGTGAAGGTGAGTCCCTTGTCCCACAAACAAGGGGGTCTCATACACAAATTTGGTGTCTGGCTTGGCCGTGACCTTAAAAATGGATAATAATAATAATAATAATAACCTTTCTTATGTGGCTTTGTCACACTCTAATTTGGCACACCTAATAATCAAGTCGACCTGACTTGTATGCCAAATTAACCTACAGCCACATATAAAAATTCATTTCTCCACTTCTGCCCCTTTCTTCTCTAAGGGTCCTCTAACACCTCCATGTGTCAAATCATCAAAACTCTTTATGGATTCACACCCACCAACTTGGGTGAAAAGCCCACATGCTTGGGTTCTAAGCCCACAAGTCACTTTGTGGTGTTCCATCCTCCAAACCCGAACCTTAGGGCTTGGACTACCTCCCAATCTACTCAAAAATCACTAATGACTATCATGGACTTGGTTGTGGTAAATCGATCTCCCCTAATGTCGTTGTGGATCATTCTTCCGAGATGTGATGAGGTGAGATCTATGAGGTCATGGAAATTGACATATGTGAAAATTCCTTAATCCAACATATCAGAAACATCTACTACAATTTCTAGTTTACTATCTCCTACTTGTTCTTTACACTAACAAGTTACTTAATTTCATAAATATCGAAGTAAACACAAATGAAACCTTCACAGATATACATATCATATACCAAACTAAACAGAAACAATAACACAAGGGACACCATTATTTTTGGACAATCGTCCCTGGAAAAATCCAATGCAGGAAAACCGGTGCAACATATAGAGGGTTTGTATTATTAAGCAGATTTCTGGATACAACTAGGGTGCCAAAAATGGCTCACCCTTCAGAGAATTTCCTTGGCAGTAAGTACCTCTCTCCGAAGACAAATATTCCAACAAATCAGCAATCAGATGATCAAACCCACACTGACTCTGACTATTCCTTGTGCTGGACAACGAAAGCTGCTCCAAGCACTGTTCTGGAACTATGTCACCCTCTCTCGGCTCAGGATCTGCTTATCAGCTCCCAGTCTACCCCACAGAATCTCCCAGCACTGCCTCTGAAGCCCTCTGCGTCCTCTGCATCCTTTGCGTCAGCCTCTACATCCTTTTGTGTTCTCTACGCTGGCTCCTCAGTTCTCTGCATCAGCCCTTCTTGGGCCTGCGTTGTCTCTTCCAACAATTCACAGCCTCTTTGCTATGGCTTGGATCGAAATTTCTTACTAAACTACCCCGCACTGCAACTCATCTCTAACTCGATTTCCTCAGCAAACCCAGCCCCAAAAAATCGAATTCTTCATCTCTCTTGGTGTGTCTCCAACTAACCCTCAAGCCTCTTCTTATACTTTTCCTATTGAAGATACAACGGACGATATTAAGTCCCTAATCAACAACTAAGATTATATATGGCTTGATCCTCATCTCTTAGAACTTTCTCACCCATTTTATATTAATACACATTAATATTTTAATTTTTTTAAGTTTAAACTTAGGAACCCATTAAAAATATTAATTATTTTAATATCTCTTCATCGAGATGGAATTTCTCTAAATGATTTTTGGGTCTTGGAGATCTCATGTGCCTTAGCCTCTCCACCAAATTTCATGGCTAGAGCACACATCCGATGCTACCAAAAATAAACACTCCCTCTTAGCGAGGAATGTGTTCTAGCAATGCCTCACCATAGAAGCATCAAACTGATCCTCCGCATCGGTCCTCTATGCTGATGCTTGGCCTACTGCCCCACAACCACTACACTGCAACTTCTTGTACTGCTGCCCATGATATTTTCATTGCCACTGCTACATCTCTACTGCAGCTCCCTCTCAACATGTTGCATCATGCTGCCCATAGCACTGCCACTACTAACTGTTGCACTGCAACTCAGTTACCGAGAAGTAACTAACTAACTTCACCCAAAATACTAACATATTGGTTAGTATGGAAGCCTCGTGATGTTGAATCTACCTCTGGTTCTATTCTGTGCTCCCTCTGCTACCACTACAAGTCACCATGTTTTGTGTTCGAGTTCAAGTTTGGCGACCTTGAAATTCGAATAAAGTTCGGCAACTAAAATTTTGTCGATAAAATTCGACATAAAATTAAACATATAGAAATTCGAAAAAAAATGTATATATATAAAAAAAATCAATTTAAAGTCAAATTCAAAGTCTATAATGCACATTGCAAAGACATAAGGTTATTGCTCAAACATTCAAATTATTTCAACATAATTTTATAAACCATGAAAACGAGTGCCAAATTCCAATAAAGAACCAAGTTCCAACTTCCATACATAGTAAACAAGGTGAGAAATTCATCATAGACATTGGAAATTTGGCACACATCAAATTCAACAAAACCATGGGCCATATTACATTTCATATATTGAAAAACAATTTGATAAAAAATTATTCAAAATATATAAACTCGAAAGTTTAAAGTAGCTTGGCAGTTTTAGAAAATTGTTCATGCAAAAAGAAAACTAGAAATCTATAACAGGAACACAAGTTTTATTCTTGATGTTCCTGTGGCCCACTTGTTATATCAAAAGTTCTATATCATCAAGAGCAGTAGGAGCTGTGAATCCGCTAGATGCTTCATCATTAGATTCATCAGTCAATTCCCTGTCAATGTCACTATCAATGTACAAATCAGCTTCATCCATTGATGCATTTGGAACAGGATCGATCCACAGAGTAGAGGATTGGATGACTCTTTAACCACATTCTTCAATGCCCACTGCAAATTACTATGAACATAAACAAGATCTTCTAATCTTCTAGATAACAATCTATTTCTTTTCTTGGAATGAATGTGGTGAAAGGAACTCCAATTCGTTTCACATGCTGATGCACTTGATCCCTGGCTTAAGATACGAATTGCAAAATTTTGCAATTCTGGTGCCCCTGAACCATAAAATTCCCACGATACTGCTGGATCACTTCTACTCCTATCATACTTTGTTGATTGTGTTCCAAATAACCCTTCTTCTAACCTGTATGCCGTCAACTGACTTTTGATCAAACCTGCAATTTTTGGATCTAGATTTAGCTTCTCAATAACTTGGATAAGTCCATTCATGATTTCTTCATCCCTATGTCTTGGTAACCCAAACAATCTAGGGTCCAAATAGCATGTTGTTGCATGTAATGGACTATGCATCATCTTCCATCTTTGATCAATTAAATCCCATATCTCCTGGTAATCAGCTTCCACATTATTAAAAGCACTTGCAATGGTCTCTTTGCAACAATTAATGCTTTCATAAACAAAACCCATACAAGGTTTGTCACCATCAACCATGCGGAGCACATTAACAATTGGGCCACATATCTTTAAAACCTTGTTTGCATTTTCCCAAAAGCCATTATTGAGCACTATTTGTTCAACATTTTTCCCCTTAGTTTCTTTTGAAAGGGTAGATCTCTCCCACTCAATGTTGCAAAAAATAGCTCTTAGTCTCACTTTTTCCTCAACAACTCTTTTAAGAGTAATATAAAAAGTGGCAAACCTTGTATCACAAAGCCTCAACAACTCTTTTGATGCATTCTTCATGTATATGCTCAAAGCGAGATAATGGTTGATGATGAAGTTTGCAATTGTTTCGGCTCTTCGGATTGCCTCATTAACCCAAGGAAATTTGGCTAAGTCATGCAACATTAAATCCAAGCAGTGCGCTGCACAAGGGGTCCAATAAATCTGATTATACTTTTCCATAATCAAATTCCCTGCACCAACACAATTTGATGCATTATCTGTAATAACATGGACAACATTTTCCTCCCCAACCTCTTGAATCGCTTCATCCAAAATTCCAAAAATAAATTCTGATGTCTTCACTCGATCCATTTCATTTACTGCCTTCAAGAAAAGTACCCCTTGAGGACTATAAATAAGCACGTTGATCAATGGGCGATGACACAAATCTGACCAACCATCACTCAAAATTGTGCATCCTGTAAGCTTCGAGGACTCTTTAATCTCAGCCAACTTTCCTGTCACTCTGTCTTTTGTTTTCTTTAGCAAAGTTGTCCTTAAAGCTTCAGATCCGGGAGGAACATAGCCCTTCCCAAAATCAATGGCCTTTTTAATTACATTTTTAAAATATGGATTCCTCGCCGCATTAAAGGAATTGCACATGCATAAAAGAATTCTGCAACAGCATCATCAACTTCTTGTTTCTCAACAGGTTTCCAGAAATTATTTAATGTTTTTGTTCCACCCGTTTTTGCTTGAGTAGAACTTGATCCACCAATGTTTGAGATTGAATTAATGGTGTTAGAGGAAGACATGGCAATCTCCCTCTCAATTTGTTGCCTCTTATTTACCCTTTTCTCCTTTTGCATCTTTGAATTCGAATGGTCTTTCTGCACTATGGATTTTTGTTCATCAGAGATCTTAGTGCAGGCTTCAACACCACCTCCACTTCCATTGCTAATACCGAGAAGGTGATCCACTACTCTCGTTAAAGTGCCAGTGAAATCATGTCCACACAGCTGACATGAAAGATTATAACCATCTTTTTTGACAAAATTCCAAGCTATAGCAGTTGATTTTGGGGGCGCCATTAAAATTTGAAGGTTCTCAACCTTTGATTGTTGAAGACTGGTGAAGGCTTGAAATCTGAAATCTCTGCAATTTTTTTTTTATTTTTATTTTTTTCAGAATGAAATTATAAAAATTTGAAACTATATTTTATATAAAAAAAATTATCAGTTTAAAATTCAGCCTAAGCCTCTTTAAATACTGATAAATTGTATTTAAGTTTTAACTGATAAAAACTAGTAAATTTTATTGAACTAATAAAAAAAAGTTTATTTTAATTTTTGACTTACCTAGAGGCTAGACGGTCTGGACAGTGCGGCTTGCTGGAGCCTGGAGGGTTGAGGTTGCTTGAAAGTTGAAGGCTCACTGCTCTTAGGCTTTGTCAGGACTCAAAACTTCCAAGTTTGTTGGAGCCTAGAGGTTGCTTCAAGTTTCAACAGATGCCTCTTCAATCTTCAATGCCACAACTTCAAAAAAAAAAATTGAGCCATCTCACAGTCACCACTACTCAGATTTCAAAATTATAAATTATACCAATCAATGATTGCAGCACAGGGTTTGAGGAGAGGAGTCAAGACATATCAATATCAACACAGGTTACCGAAACAAAAAGAAAGCATCATCACAGCCTACAGGTTTATCGAATCACTAAACTTTGATTAGCCCAGGTCTCATCATTGAACATTGACTATCTCATTAAAATCCCTTCATTCATTCATTCCAGCTTTTCTTTTATCTTTTGTCATTGTCATGGATTCTGATAAAATTTTCTAAATTTAGATTATGCAGAATTGCTTTTTGCAATACAAAAGACTGCAAAACATGCATTCATTTCTACATGGATTAGGTACACGGTCCTTGCTCAAAAGTCAAAATCCCATAGCATGCAAATCGACATATAACCTTAGAATGCCATAGAATGCAAACAGTATAACTTTTTTCCATTGCAGGGTCATTATAGTCTATAAACTTACAGTGTAAAGTCTGTAATGTGCCACGGCCTATTGTGCAGGAAGCAGGAGTCAATACTGGCGGTTGGCCAAGCTGTGTATGTCGATGTGTTGCACTGCTCAAGCCACAAGCCATCGAAAACACCACAAGCCAGAACTTAGAAGCCACAACCCACAAGTCGTCGACATTGCCACAAGCCACAACCCGTCGAAAAAGCCATCGGAAACTCCAAAAACCTGTCGAAAACCCTATTGAACAATGAAAACCCGTGGGCCATCACTGTATCATGTATGCTATCGCTCACGCGGACTGGTAGTGGTCATTGGGTCAGTGGTCGTCAGTTGGTCGATGGTAGTGTATCATGTATGATTTTGCAAAAAATGAAACCTAACCCTCCGCAAACAATGAAACCAAAACCAAAATGTGCTCCCAATTCATTTCGAATTTTTTTTAAAATAGAAAAAAATCGAACCAAAACGAATTTAATCAAATCGAAACGAATTTTAACAATTTTGTTTGCCTTTAAATTCGAGTTCGCCTTTCTGTTCGAGTTCGCCATCAAGTTCGGCGAACTTGAACGAATAAATTCAAATTCGTTTGAAGTTCGATGAATTTCGAATTTATTCATTCAAATTCGCTGAACCCGGTGACTAAGGCTGCTGCAACCTCTTATGTGCCTTTCGCACTATTGCAACCTCCACTGTGCTGCTACAGACTTTTGCACTCTAGCATTGCCTTGTCACTCCATCACACCTTGCTCCACCCAACTCCTATCATCATGCTATTGTCGCGAAGGGCTTCTGTAGTCGTATGTGATCCAAAAGTTTGGGCACCTCAAGGATCTTGCCCCTACTTTTTGTAGTCCTCTCAACTACAGCTCTATGTATCCCCACCTCTTCTCTAGAGGGGCATGAGTACTCATGGAATAATCTTCATCAGTCTCGACATCCTTCTCCGCCTTTGCTGCAGCTTCCTTAGAGTCGGAAGCTTCTCCCTTGCCTTTCTTCCTGGGGCACTAAGACATATAATGTCCCAACTCCCCCCCCCCCACCTTGAAGCACTTGACCTTGGAGATATCTTTCTTCTTCCTCTTCTAAACCCCCTGCTGTCTTGCAAATGCTAGAGCTGCATCCTCCTCCTCATCTTTCTTGATTCGAACTCCCTTACCGCTCCTCCCCGCCTTAGTCAACCTCTTGATCTCTTCATGTAGAAGAGCTAACTACATCTCCTCCCAAATAGGGAGAGTCGTGCCCATATGCTTTGGACAAACATCTCCCAGTCCTCAGAGACTACATTCAGAGCAGTCTTGACCATAAACTCTGGATCTGGTGTAGACCCCACAGAAGTAAGCTGGTCACGAATTCCTTGGAACCTGAGAAGGAACGGATCTATCTCCTTTCCTTTCTGCATATAATATAACCTCACCTGATTCTCTAATAACACCTTCCTCTACACGAAAGAGCCCTGGTATAAGGTGGTCAGCGTCTACCACATCTCCCTTGTTGTGTTCTTCTCAGCAATATGTGGTATGACATGATCCTTGACCCTGTCTAGAATCATGCATTTCGCTTTTGCATTGGCCTCCTCATACTTCTCATTTGAATTCGAGTCAACTGGAACAACTACGGTTTTCAAGGCATAGTCCTTGATGCGATGTTTATCCAAGATTGCCACGATCCTAGCCTTCCAGATGACAAAATTGGAAGCCCTGTCCAATCTGTCCTGATCTATCAATCCATTTACTGCCATCTCTTCTCCTCTTCTAGACTCCCTCTAACTCTTGACTTCCCTCCTGGAAATCCTCCGGCCAACTGTCGAATCACTCCTCTTTAATCCTCCTTTGCTGCTACAACTCAGATCTAGATTTCTTGGCTAGAAATCTGTCAAGGTAGTGCTTGCCTCTACCTTGGTTCAATCCCCTTAGACATTGTTCTGCAAAAATAGAAACAATGTCCCACCAGCTCCTCAAATCACAATCTGCACAGCTCCCTCAACCCCGGCAACTGAAGAATCTGAGCCCTTCAGGCTCTGTTCAATCACGGGTTGGGTTGAATCTATTCCTCTTGGCCAACTGCGTCAATCCTTCCTGCGTGAGCCTGTTTTGTCCCACTCTGCCTCTGTGTTGGCCCTTCTCTTGGCTCAAAATGCTGATGCAGACTCTGTGTGAGCCTCTGCATCACCCTCTTAGCACTACATCACTCCTCCTCTTGCCTCTTCAACTCTGAAACAACGCTGTCTCTCAAGACAACGGCTTCTCTGCTACAAACTCTCAGATTTCTCGGCTGGTACCTTCAGTCTCTTATGATCTGCAATCGCTCTAATACCATGTGAAGATTCCTAAATCTAGCACATTAGAAACCCCTACTCCAATTTCTGGGTTACTATCTCCTACTCGTTCTTTACATTAACAAGTTATTTAATTTCATAAATATCGAAGTAAACACAGATGCAACTTTCACAGATATACAGATCATACACAGAAGTAAACATAAACAATAACACAAGGAACACCGTTATTTTTGGACAATCGCCCCCGGAAAACCCAATGCAGGAAAACTAGTGCAACATATAGAGGATTTGTATTATTAAGAAGATTTTTGAATACAACTAGGGTGCCAGAAATGGCACAGCCTTCAAAGAATTTCCTTCGTAGTAGTACCTCTCTCCGAAGACAAATATTTCAACAAATCAGCGATCGGATGATCAACCCCATAGTGACTCTGACTATTCCTTGTGCTAGATAGCGAAAGTTGCTCCAAGCATTGCTCTGAAACTACGTCACCCTCTCTAGAACTGTGTCACCCTCTCCCGGCTCAAGATCTATTGATCAGCACCCATTCTGCCCCACAGAATCTCCCAATGCTGCCTCTGAAGCCCTCTGCGTCCTCTGCGTCAACCTCTACGGCTGTTGTGCCAGCCTCTACAGCCTTCTGTGTCCTCTACGGTGGCTCCTCAGGCCTCTGCGTCAGCCCTTCTTGGGCTTGCGCTATTTCTTCTAGCACTTCACTACCTCTCTATTATGTATTATTTAGCCTTGGATCAAAATCCCTTACTGAACTGGCCCTCACTGCAACTTATCTCTAACTCGATTTCCTTAGGAAACCTAGCCCCAAAAAATCGGTATCCTGATCTCTATTGGTGTGTCTCCAACTGAACCTCAAGCATCTTCTTATACTTTTCCTATTGACGATTCAATGACCGAGATTAAGTCCCTAATCAACGGCTAAGATTAGATCTGGCTTAATCCTCGTCTCGTAGAACTTTCTCACCCATTTTATATTAATACGCATTAATATTTTAATTTTCCTAAGTTTAGACTTAGGAACCCATTAAAAATATTAATTATTTTAATGTCTCTTCATGTAATATTCCTAACCCAGAATAAACCACAAACCCCCAGCAAAAAACTCCAACCAAATATGTGCAATGATATAATAACCCAGAAGTGATAAAATAACAGTGGAACGACATATAAAATGTAAACCAGAAATATAAGCAAATACAAGAAATGCAGCGAGAAAATGCTAAGCCATTTTATTATACTGAGCAATAAAATGAGTACAAGAGGTGATCAGACAGATGGCACCTCGACTTGCACAAGGCAAGTGAAGAAATACACTCAGAATGGAAAGAATGGCCTCTGCGTGGATGTTGATGTTGTGCTGCTACTACTACTGCTAGAAAACAAATGATGATTTGGGGCTGCTCCCCTCCTCGGAAAAAGCTAAAACTCGGGATTTGGGCTCTACTCAAGAAACCCAGAAAAACCCAGAAAGTTTTCCCGGATTGGCTGACCCTCGAAAAGAACCCTCCTGGGGATCTGTGCAGTTCCTCCAAGGCTCTGCGCTGCCTCTGAAAACCCCTCTAAACTCTGCCTGAGACTCCACTTGAAAACTGTGCCAAAAATCCTCCGTTAGGCAAGGGCTTGATCCCTGCTCAATCCCCCAGCATAAATCCACCTGCAAACCCAATCCAGCAATACAACTAAAAAGAACTGCATCCCTCTCCAAGTGTTGCGTAGTCCTCCAAAGAGCTAATGAAACTGCTGCTAAAATGATAATAAACCACTGCTGAAACACCAATGGAAATACCTTGCCCGAGCAGGCACTCGAAGTCCCCTGGGGCTAAGGGTGAGATCTCCGAACGGAGACACTCGATGCACTAAACAGTGTTGTAGAGTAGCTAAACAACGAGTGTGCTCAGAAGTCTAATGACTAGCTCCAAATGCAGATAACTGAATGATCCAAAATGAGGGGGCTCCTATCTATTTTATAGCCTCTGCCTCTCACAATCCCTAGTCTCACGTCCTCCTGCATGATTCCCCTCTTGCCACGTGTTCTTTTCCTCCTGCGCAGTTCCTCCATGTGTCTGCGTGGGCTCCATTTCTGCGTCCCCCTTTGGCCCCCTTGGCTCCCCTTTAGGTCACAACGTTGTGCTATCTAGGAAGTGACTTTTTTATTCTAAAGTGAGTTATGTTCCCCCTTCCTCACTTTTTTATTTACAAATAGCTATAGAAGGCAAAATTTGAACAAAATCGAATATTCCAATTAGCCATAGCTAATTAGGAATATTACAGCCTCCCCCAGAAAAATGTTGCTTGTCCTCAAGCAACTGAAGTGATGGATGCTGTAAGATCTTCTCACTCTCCCAAGTGGCATCCTTATCCGAAAAATTCTTTCACCTCACCAAGAATTCTCGGACCGTCCTGCGCCACAGCTGCCTCTCCCTAGTGTCAATGATAGCCTCCGGCTGCGATACCAAATGCCCCTCATCATCCATGGGTGGTAGCTCATCTGTCACGGTTACCTACTGCCCCAATGCCTTCTTCAGCATGATACATGAAAAATGTTATGAATCTTGCTGCCTTGGGGCAGCTCCAACTCATATGCAACCTGTCCAATCCTGTGTATCACCCTGTATGGCCCATAAAAGTGGGGCTTGAGCTTCTCAGCCCCCTTTTGCTTCAGTGATGACTGTCGGTATGGCTGTAATCGTAGGTAGACCATGTCCCCTACCTCAAACTGCCTCTCCACCCAACCCTTGTCGGCATACAGCTTTTGTTGTTTCTGCGCTGTAGCCATGTTATCCTTGAGAGCTCGGAGGATATCCTGACTCTCTTGGATCCAAATCTTGGCTCTAGGAGCCCTGCTATCACCAAACATCACGTCGACAAAAGATAAAGGATGATACCCATATAAGGCATAGAATGGTGCCATACCAATGGACATATGATGTGAAGTATTGTAGCAGTACTCCCCCAGATGCAGCCACTTCAGCCATGCTCGCTGCTACCCACTGACATAGTTACGCAAGTAGCCCTCTAGCCACTTGTTAACTATCTCTGTCTGCCCATCCGTCTGTGGGTGATAGCTGGTACTCAGTGTCAACTCCATCCCCACCAATCGAAAAAGCTCCTGCCAAATCCCGCCCATGAAACGGCTTTCCCTCTCACTGATGATGGTCTTAGGAAGACCATGTAGCCTGAAGATCTCCCTGAAGAATAGCTCGGCCACCTGTGTTGATGTATAGTGTGCGGATATGGCAAAGAAATGTGCATACTTCGTCAGTCGATCAACGATGACAAAGATACAATCCTTGCCCTGTACCGTGGGCAACCCTGTGATGAAGTCCATCGAAATGCTCCCCTATTTCCCCTCCAAAATGGGAAGAGGCTGTAATAAACCCGCGGGATGGCTCACCTCTCCCTTGTTCCTCTGGCAAACATCACACTCCGGGATGTGCTGGAGCACGTCCTCCTTGAGGCCCTTCCATGAGAACCTCTCTCTAATGGCCCTGTAGGTTTTGGTAAACCCCTGATGTCCTGCCAAAGGTGAATCTTGTGATCCCTGGAGTACCTTCTTCTTGAGCTGAGACCCCTCAGTCAAGAAGATCCGGTCCCTGTAATAGATGATCTCATCGACCACCATGTACCTGTCATCTGCCACCTGCCCATCCAGAACCTCGCTTGCAAACCTGTCCTTGGAGTACTTTACTAAGAGTCGAGCCCTCCAATCTGTATCCAAGCTCATAAGAGACAACGTGGCTGGTCTACGTGAAAGGGCATCTGCAACCACGTTGTTCTTACCCTTGACATACTCAATGTCAAAGTCATATGCTTGGATCTTACTGATCCACTTCTGCTGCCTCTCCTCTAGCTACTTCTACTCCAAAAAGAACTTGAGGCTGTTGTGATCAGTCCTCATCCTGAACTTGTTGCCTACCAAATACTGCCGGTACTTAGCCAATGCATGCATGATGGCCAGCATCTCCTTATCGTATATGGAATACAACCTCTCGTGCAGAAGGAGATTCTGGCTCTCAAATGCTATAGGGTGACCTCCCTGCATCAATACTGCGTCGATCCCCTCTCCCGACGCATCACACTCCAAGACAAATGGCTGCATAAAATCTGGCTACGCAAGCACTGGGCAGCTGCTCATAACGTCCTTGAGCCTGTCAAAGGCTCGCTGGGCTGTATCTGACCAACTGACTGCCCCCTTCTTTGTCAAATCTTTCAGGGGTGTAGCAAGCTATGAGAGACCTTTGACGAAATTCCGGTAATAAGTGCAAATGCCAATGAATCCTCGAAGTTCCATCACATTCCTCGGCTCTAGCCATTCCCTGATGGCCCTGATCTTCTCCTCGCGGACCCTCACTCCGTCCAGCCCTATGATGTGTCTTAGATACAACATCTTCGTCAACCCAAACTCACACTTGGAGAGTTTGGCATAGAACTGCTGCTCCTGTAAGATACGCAACACTGTCTCAATGTGTTGGAGATGCTCCTCCCAAGTCCTGCTGTAAATGAGAATATCATCGAAGAATACCAACACAAACTTCCTCAAATAACTATGGAAGATGTGATTCATGCAGGACTGAAATGTAGCTGGGGCGTTGGTTAGCCCAAAAGGCATCACCAAGAACTCAAAGTGCCCATAGTGACACCTGAAGGCGGTCTTGGGAATATCTTGTTCCCTCATGCGAATTTGATGGTACCTAGATCTTAAATCAATCTTTGAGAAGAATTGTGCTCCCCTCAACTCGTCCTTCAACTCATCGATCCTGGGTATAGGGTACCTGTTCTTCAGGGTCTTCTTGTTCAGGGCCCTGTAGTCAATGCACATCCTCAATGTACCGTCCTTCTTCACCAACACCACAGAAGAAGCAAAAGGACTCGTGCTCGGTCGAATGTGCCTAAGAGCCAGCAACTCCTGGATAGCCCACTCAATCTCGTCCCAATAGGCCTTGGGGTGCCTATAGGGGGTGGTGATCACTGCCTGGATGCCCTGCTCAAGATCGATAGTGTGCTCAAACCCCCGATCCGGCGGCTGTCCTGGTGGAATCTCTCCAAACACTATGGCATACCGATCAAGGATGGACTGGATCTCTGGATGTACCGTCTACCCTGTAGTCCCTGCCTCTGATGCCCGCAGCTCCACTGCCCACTCTATGTCTCCCTTGCGGAAGACTGCCTCCATCCGATGAGCCGACACAGTCTGAGGCGGATATGTGTGTTGTCCCCGTATCTTCTCAGGCCTCCCAGTCTTCTCATCATCCCACTCCATCTCTAGGGTCTTCCAATCCGTCGTGACCTTCCCTAGAGTAATAAGCCACTGGACACCCAGTATCATGTTGGTGTCCAGAATATTGACCACGAAAAAGTGGTCAATCAATGTGTAGGTGCCCATCGTCGCCAAAAGCTCCGGAACATAACGAGCACACGTCATGGTCTAATCTCTTGGGACCAATACTGAAAACCCATCGAAGCTCTTTGTCTGAATACCTCTCCGCTCAACAATCTGTGCATTGATGAAGTTGTTGGTTGCCCCACTGTCAACCAAAACTAATACGTGCTGGCCACGTACTATCCCTCGTACGCATAGTGTCAGATACTTGGGGACTCCCCACAACGCTGCAAGGGCCCCTCCGGTGGCTGCAAAAGATGCACCACCTGCTGCTGGTTGTGGAGGTGGCAAAGGTCCCTGTATGCTATGTGTTATCACCCCAAGAAACTCTCCTAGGTTGTATCTCGGAGATGCTCGGGAACACTACAAACTCAACATGATGTTGGAAATGGATGAATGGAAGGAATGATGCTTGTTCAAGCCAGATAACCACTTCTACTTTGCCTGACTCCAAACATGCGTAAACACCCCCAGACTACAAGGCTTTAGACCACCAATTACTCACAGTTTAAGGATTGGGTGAATATGGAGAATACTAACCACACCAGCAGATGCACAAGACCATGTGATGGTCGGCTGCAACCAGTAAAGAGGTCTGCAAATCTATTTCCTAATGCACAGACAGGATGACAACTCTCTGTCACTAGGTAAATGGAAACCTGAATAACACATTCACTGATACAAACAAGACTCTAACACAGACGTAGGATGACAGCTCCTCTAATGCTAAATATCAAGAGTTCATGAAAAATGCATAACAGGCACAGCCTAGAACAGAATAGAAGTGAAAAGTGAGAAATTAACAGCAAAAGAAGCTTGTATTAGCTGAAAATGAAGACGAGACGCCGCAAGTATCAAAGCAGTTACAGTCTCCAGAAGTTGAACCTTACATCAAAACAACAACCATCAACCCTGGTTACATCTGTTTTCTGGGTATATATAGAGTTTCTTTACAAAGATGTTCTGCTATTCTAGGCGTGGAGGGGTCATAATTAACCACCAACCGCTTTAACTGTCTGATGGAGTCTCTGGTGCAATCTGCCTACTTCAGTGGACGAATTTGATCTTCTCGGATGCTCTATTGTCCTTCTCGAGCAGGTGGAGTGTCGTATGGAAGAAGTTCCACAACTGTTAAATGCGCTAATCTGCTCGGGGCACGTCCTTTTTCTTCTCGGCCATCCTGTTTGTCGAATGCGGTGGTTGAATAGTAACTACGCAGAGTACTGAACACTGGCCACCTTCGTCCTTCCGGGAGTATGAAATGGCTATGGACGTGGACAGTATGGACGAATGAAGAAGGAAGATCGACCGTCGAATCGTGCAGATGGACGGCGGACAACGCTTGGCAAGGAGTACCAGGAGGTGAGGTGGAAGATGATTGTGAGCCGTTGGATCTCGGGCGGACGGATCCAACAGTCATCGGGCGGAGGACATGCACGGGGGTTAACGAATGGGGAAAGCGGTTTTGGCGGCGGGCGGTATTTATCGCACTGCTTTTGGTGGGTGAGCAGTAATCGTACGAGGGATCACGATCACAATCATCGCGCCACGTGTGGAAAATGGGACGTGATGAAAACCGCTTTGATCGTGAGTTAACGTGCGGGTGGTTTGCAAGTGCGGCAGGAGCGAATGTCGTCCGATCGTGGTGGGGATGATCGGATGGTGCAAATTTGATCGCACGGGTTTTTGACTGATGTGACAAGGAAACGGCAGATAACACTTTTTGTGAAGGCACGCAGTTATATGGGTCTCAGGGTTTTAATGCCCAGGGGCTTAAGAAAATCGTTTTATGTGATTTTAAACAGAAGCAAAGGGTATATAGAGGGGAATTGGCGAAGAATGGAGAAGGAAGAGGATATCTGGTGTAGGCCTTCTTTGAGTAGAACCAAAGACCGAGCTCACTTCTGCTCCTCGAGCATCAACAACCTATAGCGGAGCTAACACTGGCTCCTTCTGGGGATGAGATCCTCCCTGTGAGGTCTCAAGAACTTGCAAATCAATGCCTTTCCTGTGAAAAACAAATTAACAAAACTTCCTAGTGTTCCATTGAGCATGGAATCTAACTGAGCTTACACTAAAACTGATGAAACTACATATTTACAATTTTAAGGCCCAAGACCTTAAAAAACATAAACTTTCAGAAAACGCCCATTAACTGGGCCATCAAAAACTGCTTCTCCTCCCATACTTTGCAGTAGGAAGGTATTGTTCACTTGAATCTGAGAAATAATACAAGGCCCTGTCTAGAAAGCATCAAACTTCCTATGGTTGTCTCTCTTCTCCTTCAGTGCATCCCACTTCAGAACCAAACCTCCAACCTGAAAATTATCTATTTTTGTCCTTCTATCAAAAGCATCCTTGATCTTTTTCTAATGTGCTGCAGACTTTTCAACCAGCTGTTCTCTGATTTGATGTACCTCTGCTAAGTCAGTGATCCTTTTTGCCATATCTTCTTCCTCATTCTGTTCTTCATATAGGAACTTTGCCACAGGGAGGGTAAGTTTAACTGGAAATACTGCCTCTGTGCCATATACCAACTTGAATGGAGAATTCCTTGTGGGTTTCTTAATGGTCACTCTGTCAGCCCACGGTGCATATTTGAGCTTAGAATCCCAATTCTTTTTGTTGTCCTCCAACAACTTTTTAATTATCCTTATCAGACTCTTGTTGGAAGATTCTGCTAGACCATTGCCTTGAGGGTAATATGAGGTGGAATGAACTAGTTTAATACCCATTGAATTGCACATGTCCACCAATTCTTTTGCTCTGAAAGCTGCTGCATTATCTGTGACTAATTTATGTGGACAACCAAATCTGGTGAAGATATTCTCTGTCAAAAACTTCATGACCACATTATGATCAGCCTTTCTAGTAGGGATTGCTTCAATCCACTTAGTAAAATAATCAGTGGCTACTAGGATCCATCTGTGTTGGCCACTGGAATGTGGATTGATTTCTCCAATGAAATCCAAGCCCCACTGTTGAAAAGGGCCACTAGCATGTATAGGCTTTAAGGGCAGGGATTTCAACTGTTGCCTCCCTTCAAATCTTTGGCACCTGTCACAAGATTTAACAAATGAAAACACATCAGAAAATAAGGTGGGCCAATAGTACCCAGCTCTGACGATTTTGTGGGCTATAGTCTTTCAATAGTGGTGTCCTCCACACATGCTGGAATGAAACTGCTGCATAACCTCTATTGATTGTTCCATGTCCAGACACCTCAAAAGCATTCTAGATGGGTCTCTCCAGTAGAGCAGACTTTTATGGATGCAATATTTTGCTGCCCTGAGCTTAATAGTTCTAGCTGGGCTTGTGCTTAAGCCTGGAGGAACTTCTAGCTTTAGCAAGAATCTAACTATTGCAGAATACCAATCACAAGAAGCTAGATTTTCGGCCAATGTCTGATTTTTTCCTGGTTCAGTGTTGGCTTCTTCTTCTGTCTGACTATTTTCTGAAATTGAGCCCATGAGATTTATGTCCAGTGTTCTGCAATTTTTTTCAGCCAATAGTTTGGCAAGGCCTTGACCTTTGACAAGCTTGGTGTGCTTCAGTTCTACATTAAACTCAATTAGCTTTGCAATCCATTTAGTCCTCCTTCCATCAGCATCGGGTTGTGTTAAGACATCTTTTATTGAAGCAGAGGGCACATATGCAATTATCTTGGAATGCAAAATGTAAACTCTGAAGGCTTTCAAAGACTTGATAAGAGCATATGCTTGTTTTCCGATGATATCATACCTCAGCTCAGCATTCCTTAATGTTTTGCTGAAAAAATGCCACTGGATGCACTGCACCTTCTTCATCTACTTGTAATAAAACTGTTGCAAGGGTGTCTTCAAAGGCAAATGAAAATATTTGGAACTCCTTGCTATACTCTGCACTGCTTAGAGTGGGAGCTTCCATAATGGATTTCTTAATGGAATCAAAGGATCTTCTTGCTGCTTCAGTCCATTTGATTTCTGACCCCTTTCTTAACATGGAGGTAATATGCTTCACCAGCTCTGCAAAATTTGGGATAAACCTCCTTACAAAGTTTATTTTGCCCAAAAAGGACTGTTTATCCTTCTTTGATCTCGGGACAGACAAATTCTGTATTGCCCTTACTCTCTCTGGGTCGATTCGGACACCTGTAGCAGAAACAACATGTCCTAACAACTTGCCTTCTTCTAAAGCAAACAGTGACTTTTTAGGATTGACTGAAATCCCAAACCTTCTGCACTTCAAAAACACTTTCTTCAAATGCTACAAGTGGTCATGATGGTTGCTGGAGTACACTGTTATATCATCAAGGTAGATAAGGACAAACTCATCCTTCTCTCCCACAAATGCTATATCCATAGCTCTCTGAAAGGTGGCTCCAGCATTCATCAGTCCAAAAGGCATCTTGGAATACATAAAAGTGCCCCAAGGAGTGGTGAATGTAGTCTTCTCTTGGTCATCTGGATGTACAACAACCTGATTATACCTTGAAAATCCATCTAGGAAAGACATCACTTTGGCTCCTGAGACCTTTTGCAGCAAATGCTCCATCTTGGGTAGAGGATAATTGTTTTTCTTAAAGCATTTGTTTAGGTTTCTGAAATCAACACAGAGCCTGATTTCTCCACTTTTCTTCCTCACCACTACTAGGTTGGCTACCCACTTGGAATATCTGAGAGGGACTATGATTTTGGCAGCCAATAGCTTCTTAATTTCTTTTTCGATTAGAGGAAGGAGCAAGGCGTTTATAGGCCTCAACTTCTGCTTGAAAAGGATGGTGTCTTTCTCTAAAGGGATTTTATGTTGGATCTTCTTGTCATATGTTTTCAGGTCACTATATTCCCAGGCAAAGACATCAGCAAATTGCTTCATTAAATTGCAATATTCCGAACTTTGGTCAGCAAACAGATGGGTAGACAGATTTATATATCTTGGTTGACCTGGTCACTTTTTGAGTAGCCTTGTAAGGCACATCATTCTGGTCAAACATCTTTTCTAAAGGAACTAGACCCTTAGGTATATGATTGCTGGGCAGTTGGACAATGCTATCTTTGCCAATTTTATTTCTAAGCTGGGATTGGGGGCTTTCTTCCAAGGCTTCATTATCTTAGTCAATTTGCATTTCACAGAATTCATCAATGACTTGCAGAAACCTATTTACTTCATCATCATCTTCAAAAACTTTCCAATGCTGGACATTATCAGGCAAGGATGGTCTATATTTCATTTGGACTTCGTAAACTAGTCTGGGGGTAGGGGAGGGATAAACATGCTAGCAGACAGCGAGGGAATCAGCAAGCTGATTTTTGGTTCTAGGGACGTATGAGATACAAAAACTATCAAAAGAATCTTTGAGTCTCCATATCTCATCTCTGTATGCTTTCAGCCTTGGGTGCTTTGCTTGAAATGTTCTGTTCACTTGCTAAATGATAAGGTCAGCATCTCCAAACACCTTTATGCTTCTGATTCCTCTGTTTTTCGCTACGTTAAGACCCAATATCAGAGCCTCATACTCTGCTATATTGTTGGTGACTTGGAAGGCCAGCTTAAAAGATAGCTATGTGCTTTCTTGTTTTGGAGATATCAGCACCACCCCTGCTCCTGCAGTCTCCCTGGAACATGCTCCATCAAAGAACATCTCCCAAACCTGACTTCCTTGCTCTTCTTCGGCCTAAACCATTTGTTTCCTGAGTTTCATTGAGGCCTTCTGGGATTCTTTTATTTGGAGGACACATGCTCCAAAATCAGTGTCCACAGCATATATGGGATGATTAGAAGGGTTCTTTTCATCACTGATGATGTATGCCAGTTGTGCTTCTCTGTATAATCTCCTGCTTTCTCCTCCAAAGACTAGGGCAGTGGCATAAGATAAGTCATTCTGTAGTGTCCCACCTAGTCTCTTAATCCATCCTCTAGACAGCAGCATGCCAAACTTAGGAGGGACATCTACTACCACAATGTCCATCACCATGCTCTTCATGGGCAGCTGAGTTAGGTTAATAGCCAGGTCTTTGATTAATCCTAAGAATTTTACTTTCCTTGAATCAAAGGAGAATAGATCGTGATATGGTCTGATGATATCAAGGCCTAACTCTTCCATGACAACTTTTGGCATCAAATTGTGGCTAGCCCCAGTGTCTAGCAGGAAATTGTGGAGGATTTTGTCATGAATGGTCAAGGAGACATAAAAATATGGAGAATTATCATCAGTAGGTTCAGTCATGGGGCTCAGCACAACTGCAGGCTTATCATCTTGCAAATTGACAGAGTTAGTGGAGGTTTATGTGGCTTTCAGCTCAAGAGCTTCAAGGATAGGCTTTCCAAACACTTCACTCTTTACAAGTTCTAATAGAGGCACAGATATTTTTAACTTCTTTACTTCTGCTTCAAAGCTGAAAGGGGAAGGTGACTTGTCAGGACCTCTTACCTCTTGAGCTGGTGCTTTGAGGATGACTGGATCAGCTGCTGGTCCTTTCTGTCTAGTATTCTGTGACTGTTTGGACAACAGCTTTCTGGGCAAGATTCTACTTGGCATTGTTTGCTTTTGACCTCAGATTATACCTTTGTTGTTCACCAGTCTACAGAATAGCCTCTTTGTCCCATTCTTGATTGGTTTGGTCCAGCAGCAATGATTCTTCGTAGTCAGCTAATGTCAAAAAGGCAGCACTGCCTTTATCTTCCATGCAATGAATTTCATCCTCTTCTTCAAACTGTTCCTCCTCCATGACTACATTTTGGAAAGGACCTTTAACTTTATGTTCTTCATTCGATTCTTTACCCCTCTGAATGATTTGCAATTGTTCATTTTCTCTTCTAAAGGGATTTGGGTTTCTAGGAGCAAATGTGTTATGCTACCTTGTCTTTCCTGAGTTCTGCTCAACCTTCAGCTTAGATATCTTAGCAGCCAATGACTATCATTCTGGTCATTTTGTCTAATTTAGGCTCTGAAGATGAAGCAGAGGAAGAAGAAGAATTACCTCTCCGCCTCCTTCTGTCAGCATGACTTTTGAGCTTTCCTGCAACCATCATATTAGATTCTACTTCTAGGGCTGCATCTTATATATCAGCTAGAGTGGCACATCTTCTTTCTCTCAATAGCAGGCAGAAATCAGAGTCAAAAGCATTGGCATAGGTAAGTTTGACAGAGATGGGGGTTGGCTTTACTTCGGCTGGTATCTTACTATACATACGATTGAATCTTTTATTAAAATCAGGCAATGATTCCCCATTTTCCCTCTTCAGGTTTCCAAACTCAGTATGGTAATATAGCAAGTCTTTCTTATCTCCCCAATGCTTCAAAAATACATCATCTAAGGCTTCAATATTAGCAATAGACCTAGGGGGCAGTTCTCTGAACCACTTTCTAGCCTCTCCACCAAGGATCTGGACAAAAACTCTCATCCACACATCATCTTCACTGATATCCAGGATATCAACATAACTGTAAAACGATTCAAGGTGTTCTTCAGCTGTTACCCCCCCTCTGTACCAGTGAACTTAGGCATGTATTTCTGGTATTCTCCTGCAGGCATGGCATTCAAAGGAACAGGCAAGACCAAGGGTCCATACTTAGAAGCTATGATTCTTTCCATCTTAGTGGGTGCTCGCTGGCCTGCCATGACTGGGGTAGGTGGAAGGATACTGGCAGATTGGATGGTGGGGAACAATGAAATAGATGACAGAGACAGGGGAATATGATGGACTGTATGGGAGACTTTCTTTGGACTGAGATTCAAAGGGGAACTGAATGAACAAGAGCTTTATGAATCTCTGAAGGTCATTCTTCACTAGCAATACTAGGCTATAGATCTTTAAATTGTGTATTCTCGCCTATAACCTTCTCTTGCAGAGATACATAAGATTTTTTAGGCTTACCCGATCCTAATGCTCCTTTCTGTGATGTTTTCTTCTGCTTAACAATCTTCTCAGGGTCAAGCACTGAGTCAGCTGGTGATTCCTGAGGATTTCTCTGGGTATGCCTCACAAACTGAGCCAGAACTGAAACGTGGAGTCGTCACCAGGTTGGTTCTCCAGTAGAGTCGCCAGAAAGATGATTACAACCAGAAATGTGTCCAAACTTTGTCTATCATCAAAGCTGGAACTATGTCGTTCTCCCAGGGAAGCTGAGCTTCAATCTCCTCTCCCTGACAACGGCGCCAATCAATGTTATCACCCCAAGAAACTCTCATAGGTTGTATCTCAGAGATGCTCGGGAACATTACAAACTCAATATGATGTTGGAAATGGATGAATGGAAGGAATGATGCTTGTTCAAGCCAGATAACCACTTTTACTTTGCTTGACTCCAGACATGCGTGAACACCCCCAGACTATAAAGCTTTAGACCACCAATTACTCACAGTTTAAGGATTGGGTGAATATGGAGAATACTGACCACATTAGAGATGCACAAGACCATGTGATGGCTGGCTGCAACCAGTAAAGAGGTCTGCAAATCTATTTCCTAATGCACAAACAGGATGACAACTCTCTGTCACTAGGTTAACGGAAACCTGAATAACACATTCACTGATACAAACAAGACTTTAACACAGAGGTAGGATGACAGCTCCTCTAATGCTAAATATCAATAGTTCATGAAAAATGCATAACAAGCACAACCTAGAACAGAATAGAAGTGAAAAGTGAGCAATTAACAGCAAAAGAAGCTTGTATTAGCTGAAAATAAAGACGAGATGTTGCAAGTATCAAAGCAGTTACAGTCTCCAAAAGTTGAACCTTACATCAAAACAACAACCATCAACCCTGGTTACATCTGTTTTCTAGGTATATATAGAGTTTCTTTACAAAGATGTTCTGCTATTCTAGGCGTGGAGGGGTCATAATTGACCACCAACCGCTTTAACTGTCTGATGGAGTCTCTGGTGCAATCTGCCTGCTTCAATGGACGAATTTGATCTTCTCGGATGCTCTGTTATCCTTCTAAAGTAAGGGGAGTGTCGTATGGAAGAAGTTCCATAACTGTTAAATGCGCTAATCTGCTCGGGGCACGTCCTTTTTCTTCTCGGCCATCCTGTTTGTTGAATGCAGTGGTTGAATAGTAACTGCGCAAAGTACTGAACACTGGCCACCTTCGTCCTTTCGGGAGTATGAAATGGCTATGGACGTGGACAGTATGGACGAATGAAGAAGGAAGATCGGCCGTCGGATCACGCAGATGGACGGTGAACAACGCTCGGAAAGGAGTACCAGGAGTTGAGGTGGAAGATGATTGTGACCCGTTGGATCTCGGGCGGAGAGACCAAGTTGAGCTTGTCATTGAACCGACAATGACAAGCTACAACGAGAGCACAAAATATACCAAGCCCAAAGGAGATTTGAGATAGCTGCAATTCTCTCCTCTCTAGACAATAATGCCTTCAGGCAAATGCACAAAGAAAAACAACTAGATAGAAAATGTAAAATCAAATGAATAATAACATCAAACGACACAGGTATACCTCATCAACCAAAGAGTGCACCACAAGAGAAGCTAGTAACCCCAAAGACTTTTATTTATTTATATGAAAGATGAGTACAAAATCCAGCAGAGTCTCCACAAGCCCAACAGCTCGTTCTATCATGTCAAAATGAGAGCTCAAGACTCATATAAATAAGAAAATGGGAGATGATCCCAAGGAAAATTCAAATGACAAGTGGCAATCAGGTGGAGATCTCAATGCTTCAACGAATTTCCAAGTGGCTGCTTGACTGTCCAATTGCTGGAGATAACTGTTGTAAATTGATCCCTAACTAGCTGTGTATGTCTCCCTTGAGAATCAACGTTCATCCATTGGTAAACTGCGTGAATATATTGAGGCTACCATGTGTTTCCAAACTGCTGTAGGTAGCATCCTTCACTGGCAGTGTATCCCTGTTCTTCATGTGCAATATTTTATGGGCTGCCAAATGTGTGATCAAGCGGGTGAGAAGGGGAGACACACTCCCAATGAATCCTCAACACAAAACTGGGGTGTGACACCTCTCCAATCGAACCAACAAACTGCCCATAATTTCTGCGTATAAGCTCCCAGATAGCTGTGCGTATTTCTGTGTTAAATGCTGCATATTGGCTGTTGCAATATGCTGAGCTCGGCTGCCTCTAAACTGCTGTTAATACTCTCTGTAGACTGCTGCGTATTGCGTGGAAGCTGACAGGTCTGATTGCTTAGCACTTTAACAAATCCTCTCCAAATCTGCGTATATACCTTTGACAACTGCGTTAAAATTTGATTGGGCCAGCGTGTAGTATGATTTGGCATACATAGAGTAGGAGGGTGAGGTCGGGTCCACTCTCCACTCACACTTTTAACATAAGACTTTGGCTTAAATCAAATCCATTATATTTGAATTAAATCACATGTAAATTATTAGCCATACGTAGCACTTCATGCACCTTACGTGATGCCTTTGACCATCCTTTTGACTTGCTTTGTCTTGAATTTTTGACTTGAGCCTGTTGTACCTTATGCGGTGGGTCCCACGTGCTTGCCACATCACCCTTGATTCTCTGTTTAACTTTCCATGTCAAAATTTGATTTATTTTGACTTTGGAAAAATTTATAAATTTTTCCAATTATTCATTTTTTGAATTTTTTCTTCATTTTTGCTACTGTCACTTGAAAAATCAGCTTTTGAGGGACTCTAAGTCATTTTTTGACCCCCAAAGTAGGCTCTAGGATAATGTTGGGCCTCTAAGGATGAATTTCGAGTAGTCATACGCCCGAGACATTTCCTAAGGACACTTATTTATGCCATTACATAGAAAATAATTAAAAAATCCCGTTTTGCGGGAAATTTTTAACTATTAAAAAATCCTACTTAGACCTAGCCAAATTCCACGAAACTTTTTGTGTGATCTAGTATGGTAATATACATCGACCCTAGACACTAAGATGTGTCAGGGGCTCAATCTTCAAACCGTCACCTCGGCTTTGGGGTAAAAAATGAGTGAAAAAATCCAGAAAATTATCCGCCTCTGAAAAAGAAGGGATAATTAACCGGATAAAAAAAACACTCCAAGGTGTACTCGTTTGCTGATCGAGTCCCACATCCTAGGCCTGTTACAAATTCAAGAAACTCATCATACTAGCATCACTTATTACAATTCCCCGCAGGGTGTGGAATCTGGGTACAAGAAAGATGATGAGAAGATAGAAGTAGAGTTAAAAAGTTCTGTTGACTGATGACATCTGATGGTACAAGTGTCCTCTGGATCATCCTTGGGCATGGAGTCTTCACATAATCATCAGGTGCTACTCCAGTAGTCAACAAGTACAAGAGGTGATCAGACAGATGGCACCTCGACTTGCACAAGGCAAGTGAAGAAATACTCTCAGAATGGCAAAAATGGCCTCTGCGTGGATGCTGCTACTATGCTGCTACTAGAAAACAAATGATGATTTGGGGCTGCTCCCCTCCTCACAAAAAGCTGAAACTCGGGATTTGGGCCCTACTCAAGAAACCCTGAAAAACCCATAAAGTTTTCCCGGATTGGCTGACCCTCGAAAAGAACCCTCCTGGGGATCTGCGCAGTTCCTCCAACGCTCTGCGCTACCTCTGAAAACCCCTCTAAACTCTGCCTGAGACTCTACCTGAAAACTCTGCCAAAAATCCTTCGTTAGGCAAGGGCTTGATCCCTGCTCAATCCCCCAGCATAAATCCACCTGCAAACCCAATCCAACACTACAACTAAAAAGAACTGCGTCCCTCTCCAAGTGTTGCACAGTCCTCCAAAGAGCTGATGAAACTGCTGCTGAAATGATAATAAACCACTGCTGAAACACCAATGGAAATACCTTGCCCAAGCAGGCACTCGAAGTCCCTTGGGGCTAAGGGTGAGATCTCCGAACGGAGACACTCGATGAACTAAACAGTGCTGCGGACTAGCTAAATAGCTAGCATGCTCAAAAGTCTAACGACTAGCTCCAAATGCACATAACTGAATAATCCAAAATGAGGGGGCTCCTATCTATTTTATAGCCTTTGCCTCTCACAATCCCTAGGCTCACCTCGTCCTGCGTGATTCCCCTCTTGCCACGTGTTCTTTTCCTCCTGCACAGTTCCTCCATGTGTCTGCGTGGGCTCCATTTCTGCGTCCCCCTTTGGCCCCCTTGGCTCCCCTTTAAGTCACAACGTTGTGCTATCTAGGAAGTGACTTTTTATTCTAAAGTGAGTTATGTTCCCCCTTCCTCACTTTTTTATTTACAAATAACTATAGAAGGCAAAATTTGAACAAAATCGAATATTCCAATTAGCCATAGCTAATTAGGAATATTACACTTCATCTGGATGGAATTTCTCTAAACGATTTCTAGGTCTTGGAGATCTAATGTGACTTGGCCTCTCCACCAAATTTCATGGCTAGAGCACATCCGATGCTACCAAAAATCAACAACATAGAGACCATAAAGCGTGTGTGATCTTTATCAATGTCATATATGATTGCCATGGACTTGGTCGTGGTAATCGTTCTCCCCTGTCGTCGGGTGTGGATCATTCTTCTTCTATGGATCGAGACACCATTGTTCTGCTGAGAGGTGATCTATGGTGTAGCCTGAAGAATACCTCCTTGACTGAGAGGGAGTGTTGAGAATGGATTGTGATGCTATCTACTTTCCTTATGATGAGATATATACATATGAGAGAGAATGAAAAAATACCTCCTTGGGTAAGAGGGATTGTTTAGCCATGCTCAATATTTTTATCATGTGTGAGAAATTGAAAATTTGAATTTATGTTTTTCGTCCACAATATATATTTAAGTCGACCTCCTTTTGTTTAGGTCGATTGGGCCACTAAGAGGTACCCATGCAACCCCCTTGGAAGTCTATATAAAGGAGAGGCTGTTGAAGAATCTAGGGCAGGGAGTTAATGAGATTCTTCTTGCATGATAACTATTTGTGAGGCATTTTGTCGTTAGATTATTAGCACAATCTTTTGCTTATTATCATTAGTGTGAGTATTTCTTACTTCAACAAATAGCTATCAAATTAAAGAGACAAGAGCACAAGATATGGAATTCTTCCAAGGCTAAAACCTCTCCCTCTTGGAGAGGAAAACCTACACAAAATTCTTCTTATAGAGATTCCTATTGAGGAACACCAAGACCATGACCCTTGACTTACTAAGCCACTCCAAAACCAAGGCACCAATTCTCTGGTTTGTCACTGTCGAGACCATCATTGTTGCTATACTGTTGTTCCTTCAATGAGATCTTCATAATGTCAACTAGATCATTGTTGCTGCTCCATTATCGAGATCTTCTCCTTATCTTCTTCAGAATCATGATAATCATAATTGTCACTATGCAGAGATTGTAACTATATCTACAAGTATGTTGAGACTGTGAATATATGACTGGGATCTTAGACTTGATAATTATGATGTGTCTATCTATCTTCGAGACCATCATTGTTATGTCGTGATTGTGTACTGAGGCAAAGATTTATTATAACTGTGTTCAATTGTGATTACATTCCGAATTTGCAAGTGTGTGTTACATAGCTTCCCCGAGATGATGACTAATATGTCACATGATCCTTCATCAGAGGTGTGCCGAGAGTATATTCCAGTGACTTCGATCTTGAGATTGTTATCATTGAGAAGGATACAGAGCTTCGAGACAATGTTTGCGTGGAGATAGCATAAGGCTATCGAGACAGAGTGTGTTCCTCCTTCACTGAGGCAGAGTGTTGAGATCATGTTTGTGTAATACTGTTATACCCATCAAAGATCATAGAATCCTTCTTCCATTGAAGCACTGTAACCTTGTCTTCATGCGAGATTTCTTTATCTACTATGTCGTCGAAGCTTCAAAGATGTATCCAATTTTTTCTTTTTTTTTACTCTGAGTTCTCTCGCCTATTTATAGTGGTTTGACCCACCTATTTAAGCCGACATGTCATGGTGAATCGTTGTGACTTATTCTCTGAGCCAACCTATAACCTATAGGTCGACTTGGCTGACTTTCACATCGTTTTTACAGGTAGACGTCTTCTTTGGAGGATGGTACTTGTCTTGGAGGGTTACTTAACACTAGGTTGACCCATGTACATTACATAAATGCTCAAGAAGAGCTCTTTAACATGATTTTGACTCTTTGACTTTCCTAGATCTATGGAATGAGCAAGAAACTCATTCATATAAGTTACAAAAATAATATTTCTTTTTCTTGATAGGTACAAAGATCAAAATTACATTGACAAATACCGAACCTAGTTACACTTTTCTTCCACACTCCCTCTTAACTAGGGAGGTATTTACAATGGTACTTGGTCATTCTCAATCTGAAGAATTTCTCATAAGAATCAGATTGGTAATCCCATTTGTATAGCATCATATTAACCAACATTGTCACAGTGCAAGGCCTTGACTAATAGCTCCATTTCTCCACGAGACCATGAGCTACAACGTTGGCGAGACCAATGAATTATAGACACCTTCATCATTGTCTCTCAAGGTACATACCCACCCAGGTGTTCACTCATTATGACCTTCTAGGACTATTCTTATCTTGGGTTCCCAGCCCTCAAAGGTTATTGATCCTCTTGCCTACTCTTATCTTTGATGCCTTACACATCCTCAAAGGGTATCAGAATTCCAAATGATTACCCTACCCTCCATTCTTCCTTCCCAAGTGAAGACAAGAATGTTGTGTCTATAATGTGTCTACATTTCCATTCATGGCCTTCACCTAAACTTACGATTGTTAGTCCTGGTCTAGTGCATGACACATGAAATAGAAAAAACATAACTGTCACTCCTTTGTAATCAGGGGTGATCTAATTCAAGCTCCCTCTTAATTAGGGACCTGTTAGAGCTTCCTCTTAGCTGGGGACTCCTCAATACATCAGCAACTTCTTCTTCGTAGGTCCTTCAGCTGCTTGATCAACTTCTTTCCTTGATGTCATGAAATTTAGTCGAGCTTCTTTCATGTAGGGCTTTGGCCATCCATCACTTTCCTTCTTGGTTTGTCATGTCACTCCTTTCTTCATCGAAAGTGGCCTTCTTGATACATATCAGGAACCTTCATCATATGGCCACTTCTTCCTCATGCTTCTTTCAGAAATTTCCTTCCACCACATGAATTCTTAGTTGTACTTGCGCTTACAGCTCTTGTTCCAGTAGTCCTGCATAAACTCATCCAGATATTATTCAACGAAATCAAAACATGGCATTAAATCAAATCATACCTTTCAAGATGGCTCTTTATCATGACATCTTTCTATAGGTATCAACGTTTTGCATACTTGTTGACACATTTCCCAAAGATATACATTCTCAAGGGTCTCGATCTTTTCCAAACTTCCATCAAAGTCTTCTCATATTTCAGGGAGATTTCCTAGTCAACTCTTGTTGGTCTTGATGTTGATTGCCTTCATCATGGTTGCAAAGCTCACGATCTCTTCCTTCCTCATACATTCCATTCTTAGGGATTTTTAATCAGAGTTATCATAGTCAACCACCTCATACTTTATATGAGGACATATTATGTTGATTTCATTTTGTGTGACTTATGCCTTTGTGCATCCTTTCAGAGGAGGAGATCCTCTTCCCTCGATCATTCTTCTTAAGATAGAAGTGATGATCTATATTACCTGCAACCATATGACATGATATTATAAAAATTAAATACAATCATACATACCTCTTTTTATCTTTAGGTCATCTAAGCTTCTTCCAGCAGCTTCCCTGATTGAAGTGTCTTCAATCCCTTGATTTGCTTCATCTCTTATGACATCATACCATCATCCATAAATTCCATAAGTTGCAGTTACTGATGAAACACTTGCTTCCTCTCTTGATTAATGAATCCTCCGACTAGGATTCTATCAAAGAATCTTGAGGATCTTCTATATCCTCATATGCCAGATGTTTCCCTTTGACTTGATGTATGATGAGACCTGTCTTGGATGACTTCTTCCTTTGCTTCAATTTCCAATGAGGTTCCCAAGAGTTATGTCCTTCATGTTCGACTGTCATGGATTTTGTTTTCTATGATTCCCATAGTAATGCCACGAGCTCTTGCTTCTAATGCTTTCATGATGCCATGATGCATCTTAATATCATGGCCATATCTACAGATTTAGAAGCTTATGATAGGACCCCTTTTGTGAGGGAGGCCATCTAATCATAGTGGAGATCTGTTGCTCCCTCTTTCCTTGGCCCTTTTCTTCAGCATCCTCCATCTTTTCGGTGATATGAATTTCTTGCCATATTCTTTTCATAGCATTGAACCTTATACTATTATGTTTTGTTTGAGGCCCAAACTTTCCTTTCCTTTCTGCACATGATTGAGTTCTTTAACCTTTAATACATTTGTTGTAACGAATAAAATATATAAATAATATAAATATAATGTAAAAGATAATAATCATAATAATAGTTAGTTAATAGTAATTAGGTTGAAGAGGCATGTCTAATAGGACATGACTCTTCATGAAGAGATGCTTGGTATATAAGCAAGCCTCTCGTTCTCATTTGTAATTCATAGTAATTGCCCGTGGTTTTAGAAACCAGTGGTAAGTTTTACATTTTTACATGAACATTAACCGAGGTTTTAGAAACAACCCATGGTAATTGCCCATGGTATTTTAGAAACCAATAGTAATTGCCCGTGATTTTAGAAGCTAGTGGTAAGTTTTACATTTTACATGGAGAACATTAACCGAGGTTTTAGAAACAACCCATGGTAATTGCCCATGGTATTTTAAAAGTAAAAGATATTTTGATAACATTGGAGAAAAAAGGTGTGATCTAAATAATTTTAATCGTACAAATCTAAAGATTGTGACTATACCAAGAGTCACGTCTCATCCAAATTTTCTGAGAAAAAACAAATATTATTATAATTATAAAAAGGGATACTATATAAGCCTTATATAGTTACATATAAAAGGAAAGGGGGTCTTTCAAAAAATATATATAATTTATATAATTATAATTTTATAATAAATATAATTAAAACTTATTAATATATATAATTTATAATTATATATATAAAAAAAATTATATTATATAAAAATTTATAAAAAGAGAAACGAAAGGAAGAGCATTATATAATTAAAAAAAAAAGAGGGAGAGGATATATCATATAAAAATGAAATAATAAATAAAAGGAGAGAGATTATATATAAAAAAAATAGAAATAAATAAATTGTTAAAGAAAAAAAAAGAGGAGGAAGATAAAAAAAGTGAAAAAAATGGAATCTCTAAGAAATGAACAAAAAAAATTCCAAAGAGATGTAAAACAAGAAATCACAATACTTAAGCAACAAAATGTTGGATTTGTGGATATGCATTACAAAGAAATAATGGACAAGGACGAAGAAATTTCTCGTCTCAAGGACCACATCGAAAAATTACTGGCACAAGTGAAGAAGACTAAAGTCTCAAAGAAAGAACTCAAGCAGCATTTATCAGAACAAGAAGAGGAAAATTTACATTTAAAGAACCTTAATAAAAATTTATTAGAACAAATCAGAGATCTAAAAGATGAAAAACTTAAAATTCAAAACACTGAAAATAAGATTGATGCATCAAAAACCAAAGAACTTTTACGTCTGAGAAACCATAATCAAAGTCTGCTCAATCAAACTAAAAAACTTAAGGAGGATAAGAAAGCATTAAAAGATAAGTTGGAACAAGTCACTCAAGAAGAAATATCGAAATCTCCAGTCACAACAGTTCAAGATGAAAATAAGGGAACGAATACCGATCCAGTGAATATGACAACTCAAGAAGACAAGTCACTCGAAGAAACGACACACGTAGATGTTGCAATTTAGACAATGGACATCCCAAGTGAATGTTCCATAACCAATTCAACAACATCTTCGCCAGAAGAAAATCTAAAAACTTTATATCGGCATTCGAATCATGAGAATAGACGAATCAACCACGCTACATATCTAAACCATTCAGAACCGAAACAACAAACTGATGTTCCAAATAATAGTGATGTAACCTTAATCCAGTCTTATGCTAACAAGTCGTTACAAAATTCCAGTGATCAAAATACTATACAGAAGATTAATCTGGGATGGTCTGATCCCTTCTCAGTGCGACAATTTTGTTTGACACCACGAAGATCATATCAACTTGTATCGACGCAGATGACTGTTCCGAGACAGAAAGACTTTCGAAGCAGAAAAATAGATCAAGCCTTTTTCATCGACAAGCTTTGAGGACAAAGCTTTTTGAGGAAGAAGGCAATGTAACGAATAAAATATATAAATAATATAAATATAATGTAAAAGATAATAATCATAAATAATAGCTAATTAAGCTAGTAATTAGGTTGAAGAGGCATGTCTAATAGGAAATGACTCTTCATGAAGAGACACTTGCTTGGTATATAAGCAAGCCTCTCGTTTTCATTTGTAATTCATTATAATTCTTATTCATATTTAATATAATATTTATATCCTTAATGGATAACTTCATATTCCAAGTTTTCTAGAATAATTAATTTGTAGAAGGAATTATGTTTGCTTCATTTGTCTGCAACTTGTCTTTCTCTATCTAACATAGAGACCACAAATTTCCAGATGAGGTAACCTTCTTGTTCATTGACATTTGTTACCTTGCTTATCAATGATGACTACCTTCTTATCATATTTCCCAGATCTCTCAATTGAAATCTCATGAAGATATTCCTTCATTCTTTGATACCTTTATTTTTGTGTAGGTCTAAGTGATGTGACCTTCTTTACTATTATTTCAGACAGTATATCTTCTAGCATTTCATATATCTCTCTTTATGTCCCTTTTTTTGCATAGCCATGAGATAGCTTTTAAGTGATTTCATACGAATCCTATGAGTCTCTTGACTTTCAGAGACCTTTCCATAGGCATTAATGACTTCTCTTTTCTATGAGGATTATGACATTGCTCCTTATGTAAGGACTTTTGATGACCCAACCGATTCATAGATCTCCTTGCAAACATGAAGTCATTTAACCTAACGTGATTATAAAATGAAAGATAATTACTTGATTTGTGAAGACAAAATTTTCACCTTGGTCATGTTGATGAAGAAGATGTATGAGGGCTTCTTCTTGGATGATCTTCTTTCAAATGAGAAACCCTTTACTCAATAGAAAGGTTGCACCTTTTCATAAGGACGATTTGTTGCTTCATCAGATGATCTTCTTTCGTAGTGTAGATCAGGATTGCTTGCTAGGGTTTCAACTTTCTTCAAGTTGATGTGATCTTCGTATGGAAATCCTTCGAGCTATCTTGATTTGTAGGCATCTTGATGAGAGTCTTGGTGGTCTTCCAATGATGACTGTGTAAACACAAGTTCTTGCTATTGTAGACTGTCTCCTTGATTGCATAGACAAAAACCCTTCTTGATGTAGACTGTTGTTGTAGATTGCTAGGGTTTGATCACGATTAGGGTTTGATCCTGCAATGTAGATCTTGATATCTTTCAGCTTGATTTGATGCCCTGCTAGAAACTTGATCTTTTAATGTCTCTTTTCTTCCCTTCCTCAGACTACAACCATAGCTCTGATACCATGTTGAAGAATCTAGGGCAGGGATTTAATGGGATTCTTCTTGCATGATAACTATTTGTGAGGCATTTTGTCTTTAGATTATTAGCACAATCTTTTGCTTATTATCATTAGTGTGAGTATTTCTTACTTCAACAAATAACTATCAAAGTAAAGAGACAAGAGCACGAGATATGGAATTCTGCCAGGGCCAAAACCTCTACCTCTTGGAGAGGAAAACCCACACAAAATTCTTCTTATAGAGATTCCTATTGACAAACACCAAGACCACGACCCTTGACTTATTAAGCCACTCCAAGACCAAGACACCAATCCTCTGCTTTGCTACTGTCGAGATCATCACTGCTGCTATACTGCTATTCCTTCAATGAGATCTTCATAATGTCAACTAAATCATTGTTGTTGCTCCATTACCGAGATCTTCTCCTTATCTTCTTCAAAATCATGATAATCATAATTGTCACTATGTAGAGATTGTAATTGTATCTACAAGTAAGTCGAGATTGTGAATATATGACTGAGATCTTAGACTACATAATTATGTTGTGTCTATCTATCTTTGAGACCATCATTGTTATGTTGTGCCTGTGTACTGAGGCATAGATTTATTATAAATGCGTTCCGAATTTGCAAGAGTGTGTAACACAGCTATCGTGAGATGGTGACTAAGATGTCACGTGATCCTTCATCACAAGTGTGCTGAGAGTATATTCCAGTGACTTCGATCCTGAGATTGTTATCATCGAGAAGGAGACAGAGCTTCGAGACAGCGTTTGCATGGCGATAGCATAAGGCTTTCGAGACAGAGTGCATTCCTCCTTCACCAAGACAAAGTGTCGAGATTGTGTTTGCGTCATACTGTTATACCCATCGAAGATCATAGAATCCTTCTTCCATCGAAGCATTGTAACCTTGTCTTCATGCGAGGTTTCTTTATCTATTGTGCCATTGAAGCTTCAGAGATGTATCCAAATTTTTCTTTTCTTTTTTTTTACTTTGAGTTCACTCGCTTATTTATAGTGGTTTGACCCACTACTTAAGCCGACATGTCATGGTGAATCGATGTGACTTATTCTCTGAGCCGACTTTTCATCTATAGGTCGACTTGGCTGCCTTTCCCATCATTTTTGCAGGCAGACTTCTTCTTTGGAGGATGGTGCTTGTCTTGGAGGGTTACTTGACACTAGGTTGACCCATGTACATTACATAAATGCTCAAGAAGAGCTCTTTAACATGATTTTGACTCTTTGACTTTCCTAGACCTATGGAATGAGAAAGAAACTCATTCATATAATTTACAAAAACAATATTTCTTTTTCTTGACAAGTACAAAGATCAAAATTACATTGACAAATACTGAACCTAGTTACACTTTTCTTCAACAAAGGCTTCCTCCATCATTTGGACACATCGAATTGATCTTGTCTATCTTTGATCCAATGAATTTCAAAAGGAGAAAGGAGGGCCAAAATTTTAGGAGGGTTTGGGATTTCTTCTTGATCTTGGGGATTGGTTTGGTTATTCTCTTGATGCTGCTTCTGATGTATTGATGAACTATGAACTCTCTCTCTCTCTCATAAGGAAGAATTTATGGGTTTTCCCCCTCATGGGTTTTTCCCTAACTGCATGCCTAATTTATGTGTCTCTTGTCTCATGGTTTCCTGGTTATTTCTTTTGTTTCTACTATGATTTACCACTGCTCTTTCATGCTTAACGAATGACTTTTCCTATAACTGCTTGATGATGTAAAATGTTAATGTTAATAATGATTGTTTTAAGTTGTTATCTGTATAAGAAAACTATTTTAGCATTACCCTAGTAATATCAACACTAGTTGTTCAGTATACATCCATGTTCCTATGGAGAAGAGGAAAACGTAGGAGCCTTTAAGACAGAAGGGGATATTTGTTGGGTATAGCAACACCTCGGAAAAATTACAAAATCTTCATACCAACGCACAAGAAGAAAGTTGTGAGCAAGGATGTTAGGTTCAAGGAAAACATGGTATCTAGGAAGTCTCATGAGTTACCATTAACAGTGGCAAACGACAAGTAGCAAGAGGCTTTGAAGGGAGAGCAACATGCAAAGACTCTAGTTCAAGAAATCAACCTTCAGGTTGGAAGGAGTTAGTAGCTCTTTCCAATTCTATCAAGAGACCCAGGTGGTTTAAGCAGACATTAAATGATGCTCAAGAGCATGTTGAGACTCCTAGGAGCACATGCAAGGAGAACAAACCTTTGAAGAAGTTTCCAAACTACATGGCACTGATGAGTAGTGCCATTGAAGGGGCAGCAGACCAAGAGGTTTTGAGGAAAGCCATGGTGAAAGATGATGCATGGGACATTGTGCTAGCACTGTATGGGAATGATGTTCTAGTTGACTCTTCTAGAAGTACCTTCCTTGCTAAGAGGGAGTGTTGGTGTTTCTAGCTCAAATGGATACTTTTACACAAGTCTAAATGTCTAGATGTGCAAAATTAGCCTAATTACCCTTCAAGCTTAGCAATTACTTTAATTATTAAAGTAATTGACATTTATAAGAGAAATTGATTTAATATAATGAAATACAAATGTTATTTGCATTAGTGAATTAGATGAATCTCAACCGTTGATCTCAAGTGATGTTGAGGTCCAATCTCAACTATCAATCACTTTGGAGATTAAGGTTGTGGATTCGGTCAATAACTCAAACTTCTAAAAGGAAGGCTAGGCTAAGGGAGAAGACACCTCTTGAGCATGAGACACAATGAGTGAGATCTCAATGATTCGATGGAGAAGGACTCTCGTCCAAATGTGAAAAGTTCGAGGAAGAATGTAAGGGGCAGCAAAGGAGAAGGATCTAGAGCAACCAAGCAATATTGAAGGACATATATGCAGAGGGTTTGATCAGTTGGATCATTTCCAGGTTTTGTTGTATTTTTCCTTCGAGGGTTGTTATCCCAAGAAGGGAGCCCTTGTATGGTTTAGATTATTCTTAATGAAAAAAAAGATCTTAAAGGTAGAAATCTATCTGTGCATGTGTATGAGATTGGTGTATTAATTTGCTTCTATTGTCATCTTTTGTTTGTGTTAAAATCCCAACTTATTTAGTAAATCTTCATTTTACAGCAAGGAATCTGCTAGGTATTAATTAACTAGTAACTGGGGTTAGGAAAATTAACATGTCCTCCTTACAAAAAGGTTAATAACAGGTCTTAAATTGCTAAATCCAAGCTAATTTGGATCACATTTATGCTAGATATTTGCCTCATGCTACATATTTTAGGTTGGCATAAGGTAGGGTATTCATTTTGCTTAACTTGCTTATCTCTTGGATTTAACCCTAAGAAACAAAGTGACTCTAGTTAGTTTTATTCTCGTTATTTCTATTGGGTTGCTTTAATTCATGTTTGGTGTAATATCCCTTCTAGGAATTTTGTGGTATTTTTTTGAGAATTTTCTTTATAAAATTTTATGCCAGCATTTTTGCCAAAAACCACGAAATTGCTGAGAAATATAGGGCATTAGTGTTAGTTGCTTTCTCTTCTTTGATGACTCCTTGTAAATGCTTTTTACTTTATTAGATTAGGGTCTTCTTTACGTTAGATTCTTAGTGTTCTTCTTCATCAAACAGTAACTAATGCAAGAACATAAATAGACAAGAGACACAATAGTAGGCTATGAGCTAGGGCCAAAACTTCTCACTCTTTGAGAGGAAAACCCGCAAAAATTCTTCTTATAGAGATTCCAAATGACGAATACCAAGACCAAGGCCCTTGACCTATTAGCCACTCCAAGACCAAGACACTGCTTCTATTAAGTTTAGGTATGTTCTATGCTAGAGCAATTTATTTAAATTTTCACAATTGGCAATCACATCAGCATTATGATAAACTGCAGATAGAACATAAATATAAAATGCAGAAGACAAGCCAAGACAAGAGGACACAAGATATGGCGTGAGCCAGGGACAAACCCCACAATGTGTGGGGAAAACCTTTGATCAAATTTTCTTTTATCTTCAAAGTTCAGCAGAGAGAGAGAGAGAAAGTACATTTACAACAGAAGTCAACACTTTGACTTAGCTAGATCTAGCATAGATCATTTCGTATAATGATGAGATCAGTTGAAGACATTCTGCTTCAACTGATTCTCAAGGTGACTCCTTCACCTATCTTCGAGCTGCATCTCGTCCATTCGCTGCACCTCATCATGTAGCACCATCATGCTGCTCATGATCACACTTATCATGATGCTGCCCGTTGCATCATTCATCACAGTTGCACCATTGCTGTACCGTTACTGAGATCATGCTGGTTGTACCTTTTGAAGTTGTTATAGCAGCATCTTTCCAATGATGAGATCTATTTATATCTTCATTGTGCTCTTTGTTAGATAACTTCATTTAGGGCTTCATTATTATAATGACAACTTCATCATATTACATAAACACTATATATAAACTATAGTGATAATTGAGAGATCACTGTTGTGACAACGATTGAGAAGCTCATCCTTAAATTGATGCTGAGACATTACTGCTGAGCGAGCAGGAGCACATATATATACTGATATCCTTTTTCATCCATCATAGCCTGCATAATTTCCAGCGTGTATGGTTTCTCTGCCCTGCATATAAAAGATTGAGAGCATTACATTGACTGTGTATACTGTGGCTACATTTGACTGCGTGTATATATAATTAGACTGAGTGACACCATGTGTATATTGACTGAGAATATGTAGCTATTGCTGCGATGAAGGACTCTTCATTAACTGCATTGAATCCATATGTCCTCACGTTGAAGCGTGTAATGATTCTGGATGGGATCACGTAGACTATCTTGTCTTCACGCTGTGCGTATAAGTTCCTACCCTTACTGCGGCTAGGTGGAGGATGGATCTTTATGACCTGCGTATTAATCTTGTGCCCTACAAAACCCTAGATTACATGTAACCATGAACAACTTCATGTCCAATGCATATATCTTATGCCCTGCGTAACCCTAGACGCGTGTATTTATTTCAATGAGATGTTGCCCAGTGTATTGACCAGCGTAACATATGACTGCGTGGTTCATTCCCATATGCATATTATACCTTTATGTATTGCGTTCTCCTCATGATCAGCATATAATGGTTGCAGCTCTTCCTTATGACAACGAAGCAGATTTATCACGAGATAGTCTTGCAAGTAAGGAATAGCATATTCCCAGATTTGCGTATCAATGTACAACATCAGCGTATTCACTAATCTGTGTATTAATGGTCTCCATTAACAGCGTACAAGGCTTCTGCATGCATCCTCATAAGCATGCTGTTGTGGCTAGGGCATTACAGCAGTTAGGGCATCATAGTGGCAACTTCACGTCTAGCGTATGTTTTTCTTGGTGTCTCACTCCTTCTCCAAAAACCCAAGACGTGGAGAGGAGGAGATTACTCAAGAATTGAATGTCCAAAAGACATCAAATCCTCATCTATTTATACCAAAAATGTATAGGTTGAATAGACATGACATTTGGGCTTCTAGAGCCTACACAAGTGTTGGTCGGCTTGATAATAATTACAAACAAAATAAATTCATATCTCCATAAATACTTATCGGAATCGGATGATATTTGGATCAATCCTACACCTTTCGACGAGAGGGATCCAATAAAAATATCAGCTGCCATAAATAAGCTGACCCACATGGAGTTTGGCCGTAGTTGCCAATTTAACAGCTTCTCTTGACTGTCTTTTCTTCTTCGAGATTCTTCCTTCACTTCGACCTTATTTGCATCAAGACATTATCTTCACATCACTTTCTTTTGAAGATCTTCTAATCACTGTCTTCAAGATCTTATTTCTCGTTGTCATGACCTTCAAGTACTGAAATGTATGACTATGGTGCACTATGAATTCTCATTGCTACTAAAATACGAATAGTAGAGGGATCTGAATTCCCTTAGACACCAACCTGTGATCTACCACTGTGACATAGAGATTCACCTTCTGAAGTCTGAGCGAACTGTACCTTTACTTGTCATTGTCACTGTGATCTGAATTACATAGGTAAACAGAACCCACCTATGTAGCCTTCACCCAAATTTTGTGAATAGAACTTACCGAACTGGAGCCTTCACCCAAACTTTGTGACTATATTTAGGGCACCGAAATAGTCACATTGATCTTGAAGATGGTCCGAACTACTTGCTTCCACTGTTCTTCCGAAATCACAAAGGGACCCATTTGAACTTCTTTCTATGACATCATTCGAAAAACTAAGAAATATATCGAACATTTCTATGTGCTAATGTGAAAATCCTTCACTCCTATTTATAGTAGTTTATCCCATATATTAAGTGGACATGACATTACGAATGGATGTGTCTATTGAGGTGAGACAACATGAGATCTTCCATACAATTTGGAGGCCGACATAGAAGAGGATGGAAAGTGCTTGTTGGAGGGCTATCTAGACATATTAATAGACTCATATACATTTTACATATGCTCAATAAGAGATATTCATACATGGAATTAATTCTTTGACCTTAATGACAAAACCTAAGGCCCTGAATGGGAGCCACCTAAAATAAAATCACTTGCTCATGAAACCCATGAAGCAAAGCTTGCAAAAATAATTTTATTTCCTTTATTACAACAATTACAAAAGTCACAATTACATGTCATTATGAAGACCGAACCTAGTTACACTTTTCAACACTCCCTCTTAACTAGGGAGGTATTCATAATGGTACTTGGTCATTCTCAATCTGAATAATTTCTCATAAGAAGAATTCAGATTTGTAACTCATTTGTATAGCATCATATCAACCAACATTGTTATATAGCAAGGCCTTGACTAACAGCTTTATCTCTTCACAAGATCAGAGCACAATGCTGGCGATACCAATGATTTATAGACATACTCATCATTGTCTCTCTAGGAACATACCCCACCGGGGTTCACTCAAGATATGCTCCATAAGGACTATTATTTTCTTGGACTCCCTAGTCCCACAAAGAATATCGGTCCTCAATGACTACTCTTACTATTAGATTCCCTATATCATCCTCAAAGAGCATCGGATGCCAAATGATTACACAATCCTCCATTTTGTCTTCCCAGGTGAAGAACAGAATGACATGTTTATCTCTCCTTTTCAAACCAGGAGGACATATTCCATTAAAGGAATGTACTCATTCCTATCACAAAGGAATGTACCTAAGCTCCCTACTTAGGAATTTTGTAAGTTTCTTCCATGTAAGAAGCTTCTTTTCAGACTCCCTCTTAACTAAGGACCTATCGCAACTCCTCATGTGGAGATCCTGAAATAACCAACTACTTGAAGAGCTCCTTCTGTCGATGTCATGAATTTCTTCTTCTTCAAGGAGTCTTCATCTTTGGGAACTTCTACACAGGGCATCCATTAGATTTTCCATCTAGCGTTGCTTCATGTTATTATGTTCTCATGCTATATTTTTTGGAGGGACATTACATCCTTCTATATGGTCTGCTTAGAAGTCATTCACAGATCTTCCCTTTGACTGTCCTACATAAGCCCAACCAAATGTTAGTTCAAAAATGATCAATGAACACTTCAAATCAAAATTACCTTTGTGATGATATTTCACAATGACATCTTCCTGTAAGTATCATCATCCTACATGTAGGTTGACACATCTCCCACAAATATTTAGTGTCAAGGGTCTCTATCTTTTTCCGACTTCCATCAGAGTCTTCACGTTTTTCCGGGAGATATTCTAGTCACATCTTCTTGGACTTCGGATGTTGAATTTCTTCTACCATTGTTGCATATTATCATAATCTCTTCCTGTCTCTTTACACACTTCATCAGGAGCTTCCAATCAGAGTTCCTCAATCGTAGACAACCACTTCATACATCATATGAGGACATATGTAATATTCCTTTTCAAGGATATCCCTCTGTTGACCACTACTGGTCAACTACCCATGCAGTACCCCCCCTCTTTTTTTTGCAGAAAGGGGTTGCACCTGATCGACGTGTCCGTGCCATCCTACGGTCATCAGCAGCTTGATCATTTTGATTGTAAACCCAGTCTGCATGTATGAAATGTAAATAATCTTAGCAGGACAGAGTCATGTATGTAAATTGCCTAGGTGGACCTAACTTTCTAATGATAATCTATGTCCCGGAAGGTTTTTCGTCTCACCGATCTACGATCGACAAAGTTTTCCTTCAACCTGACCCCAAAGCCGGGATGCATTTTGTTATTAGAACTTTAGGAGAATCCTAGTGTGTTAACCTGCTAGATTATAGTTGTGTCGTAGAACTGGGTGGTTTATGAAGGTCTATGTTAAAGTGGGTTTGTCCCCTTAAGATGTAAATTTTGTTAAAGTCATGATGTAAAGAGTCTTGAGGGTTGAAAATGTTAATCCCCTCATGCGTCTTAGGTCCTAGGTCTTAGGGGAAATTTTTTCTAAAGGCTATGTTTGATGATCCATGATAAAAACAATAAAAAATAATAATTAAAGATAAAAATAATAAATAAATAAATTAATAAATGATAAAAAAAAAAAAAATTAAAAAATTAAAAATTAATAAAATAATAATATTTTGAATTTTTAATTCGACGGATGAGATTAAGAGATGTCTTGATCCTCGTCAACGGTCGAGATCGTTTTGTCATGGATCACTCAAACTAGCCGTTGGGATTTTTTCCTTTAAGTAGGGTGCTAGGGGTCATTTGAGATCATCAATTGGATCTGAGTCTAAGACTGAAGAAGCTCTCTTGTAAATCTGTTTCTGGTTAATAAAAGAAGACTTTGGGGTCCATATCTTGCTAGTATTACTCTCTTGAAATGCTGTGAGATTGTTTAATTTTCTGCATATGTTGTTTTTAGCCGTTAATAATAGCTTTTTGTAGAGTATTGTGAGCACAGGTATCTTGTTCACTTGCTAGGGTTTGGGTGTTGTTAGGGTTTCTGAAGTAATGGCAGGTATCTCCATTATTTCCTGAGATCTAGCAGCATTTTTGCCCTCTTTACTGATGGTTGTTTTGAGCTGTGCAGAAAACATTTTCTGAAGGAATTTTGTGGGCGTTCGGGGAAGTTCTCGGCTGAACCAGCCAACTCCCGCAAGCATTTTTTGTTGAGCCCAATTGGATTTGATCCTGGGTCTATCATTCGGTTTATCTTTCTAATTTACATGAGAGATTCACAGTGAAAATCTGAAATCATTATTTCTTTAAATATTTTCTGTGCTTATTAATGAATCTGGCTGTTAAGGGGCCAAAAATCTGTAAATTAAATTAGCTGTTTTAGGGTTTCAGTTTTGTCTTCCTGCACATATTTTTATTGGATGTTCCATCACAGGTTACAAGTGCAGGGTTTATAAGTTTTCAGGGTTCTATTTGACAAATTTGGAGCAAAAATAATTTCGATTTATGCACGAAATTTGAAGGGATATTGCGTGAAGCTTGCGTGGGGGGTTTCGCTGCTCCTAAAAGCCTGCAAGTCAATTCCTCCAGCGTACTCCAGATTTTCGTCCTGCTATCAAAGAGATCAGACATCGGGCTGCCTGCAAAACTGCGTAAGTGCTTCCACGTTGCTGCGTGCACCTATCCGCCATCAAAGAGATCAAACATCGGGCCAGGTAAAATCTACATATGCTGGGCACAGGTAAATCAATGCGTTGAGTCTGCCATTGTATTGTTTAATCATTAATATCAATTTTTGTATGCGTATGGTGCGTGGTGGCTTGTATTTCTCTGCTCCCATTTCTCTGCTCCCGTCCGCAGCCTTCCCTCCAACGCTGCGTTGCTTCAAATCCGTCCTGACCTGCGTTCCCTGTGGCTGCCATCAGTTCCTCTGTGGCCTGCGTTTTCACTTGCAAAACTGACCCAGCCTCCACTCCATCTCCATGCTCAGCCCGTTGAAAACCTGCAGCAGAAAACGTAACCTGAATACCCTGCGAAGTGAGCGTGGCCATTTTTTTTAACGCGTGGATATTTTCGGGTTGCTTGCTGTAGATTTAGAAATAAAATCGTTTTCATTCAATCGATTGGTGGAGTTTGGTATATGCATGCGTATAGATAGGATTTCGTATGAGATTTTTGGGTTTAGGTTTGTAAGTATGTAAGTATGCTTTGCTTTTTTTTTTTTAGCGTATTTTTAGTCTTAGCGTTAATTACTTTCGATTTCTTTTAGTTTGGCGTAGTTAGAATGAAAATCGTTTCCCTTTTTTTTTATTAGCTTGGGTTATGTAGTGGTAGTCACGTATATTTTTTTTTTTTTTTTGGTTTTAACTTTATGTATATATATTATGTGTTTGATTTAAATTTAATTTTTATTTTGTTTAAAAAGTTAAAAAATTCATAACAAAAAAAAAAGGTTAGGGTTTAGAGTTATTTTTTGGATTTTAGATTTGATTTTTTTTAGTTTTTAGAATAGATTAAATTAGTTTTTCTATTTTTAATTTTTATATTAAAAAAAAAAATATTAAAAAAAAATCATAAAAGTTTCTTTTTAGACCTTAGTCTTTTAAAATTTTCTTTTAGTTTAGATTTTTTTTCGCTTTAAAAAATTTTTTTGTCGAGAAAAGCCATAAGAAATTCATCGTGGAAAATTATTTTTGCCAGATTCAGTTGTTTTCAATTATTATCTTTCATACTGAGATCTAAAATTTTCAAGTCGAGACACGAAATTGATATCTGGTTAATAATTTACAATTCTCGTGGTGGTTTTAAGCATTTATCTTTTCGAAGTTTTCAGTTTCTGGATATCGTTTTGGTCATGTGATTTAGCTGATGACAAATGATTGCTGGTCACGGTTTATTTTTCTATATCATTTAACAAGTAGTCATTTTAATAACAATCTCTCAAGGCACTGGTCTGCTAACTAATCAAATCATTTTAGTGCTTATCTTAATCGTGTCTCGTGTCTCCCAAGCAACTGTTTGGCAGTTGGTCTTCATTATCTCATAGGGTCTACCCCCCTTAGCCGCGGGAGACAGGCTTAAATGGAGGGATCGGGGATCAGAGTGACAGCCCCCAGTCTGAGCGTTGTCGCGACAATCTGCGCGACAACACCCTCAAACACAAGCAAACTCCAACCAAAGATGGACTGGAAGGGCGCATACCAGATATGTCGCCTCTGAAATGAGGACAAGATCTAGAGGCTACCTGGCCCTTTCCAGACTCTGTCTAATAGTATAGGAGAAAAACACACAAGTGGTGTAGTAGTCGGGAAGCTCAAAGAGATAAAAATAACAGTAGTGCAACATACAATAATGTATTCATGGAATATAAGAAGATACTCAAGAAATGCAGAGATAAATGCTAAGCCATTTTATAATACTGAGTAATGGACAGAGTACAAGAGGTGATTAGAAAGATAGCACTTCGACTTGCACAAGGCAAGTGAAGAAATACACTCAGAATGGTAAGGAAATGGCCTCTCTCTGAACTGCGTCGAAGCTGTCGGAGAACTGTTGTGCTGCTGCTACTGCTGGAATCAAGTGAGGATTTGGGGCTGCTCCCCTCCTCAGCAAATGTTGAAACTCTGGAATCAGCCTCTGCTCAATAAACCCAGAAAAGCCCAGAAAGATTTTCTAAAATAGTTGACCCCCGAAAATCACCCCCTTGAGGATCTACGTTATCCCTAGAGGCTCTGCGTTGCCACTGAAGAGAATCCTCCAAAACTCTGCCTGAGACTCTACCAAAATCCTCCAATATGCAAGGGTTGATCCCTTGCTCAATCTCCAAGCTCAAATCCTCCACATAAACCCAATCCGGAGCTCCTACCAAAAGAGACTGCGTCCTCCTCTCTCAAGACTACGCAGTCATCAAAATGCTCAGTTCCTCCTCAACTCCAAAGATCAATCCTCCTGCAAAAGACTGATGAAACTACCTTGCCCGAGCAGGCACTCGAAGTCCCCCGGGGCTAAGGGTGAGATCTCCGAACGGAGACACTCGATGGACTAAACAGTGCTACAGACAGGCTAAATAGCCAGTGTGCTCTAAGTCGAAGTGACTAGCTCAAATGCAACATAATCCTGTTGAAATTTGGTACCGGAGGACAGGTGGTTCCCTTAGGCTTTGATCTTTGGCCTAGGGAAAAGTGTCCAAAAGATTTTAATTTTTCTCCTAAAGTGACTTTATAATTTTTATAAAGTTAAATCTAATTTAAAAGTGACTTTAAGTGATAAAGTTACTAAGTCTAATTTTAAAGTGACTTTTATAAAGTCAATGAAAAATTAGAAAGGAAAAGTGACTTTGGAAATAAATGACTAGTGGGTCTTTATTAAAGTGGGTGAATTAAAAAATAGAAAGTGAGATTTAAATGTGCATTTAATCTCAGCCATTGATCTAAATCTATTTCAGCCATTGGATTTAGAGATCACCCAAAAGTCACTTGGATCACCCAAAAGTCACTTGGAGTTATATTAAAGGAGGAAAAGGAGGAAAAGATCATTCATTCTTTCATGAGCAGATTGGGAGAAGGAGAGCAAGAGAGCAAGGGAGATTTCTGGACAAGAAGGAGAAAGAGGCAGCAGTTTGGCACACATACCAGACAGCTCTTCAGTAAAATCAGAACAGCAGAAAGACAAGCAGAACAACAACAAGAACAAGCAGAAAAAGCTGTTTTTTTTACTGAAAACTGAGAAGTTTCCAGGTGGTCCGTTGGGCTGAAAACGGATAAGTTTGCTTGCTGAAAAAATTATTTTGCTGTAATTTTTTGCTGAAATTTTTCTTGCTGTAAAAAGACATTTTTCAGAAATAAAGAAGAGCTCTCAAACTGGTTTTCCCCAAGAGTTGTAGGGGGTTTTTCCAGGGTCACGTTGACCAAAAATATCAGTGTTTTAATGTGTTTTAATGGCTGTTTATTACTGCTGATTTTTATTTCTGCAATTTCCAGCATTCTGTAAATTTTCCAGAATTTGTGTTTTCAGCAAATTTATTTTTTCCAGCCTGTTGAATGTATGTTTATGGGAAAGGGCATTTAACTACATGGGAGAAATAAGGAGAAACTGAAAACCGGGGTGGGAAAACAGAAATTTTAACAATACAAGAGTTCTCATAAGCAAAGAGTTGGATTAGTTATCCATCTGTTCTAGCATCATTTTAACCAACATTGTTTCCATATAGCACGACCTTGATTAACAACTCTATCTCTCTCTTAGATCATAGCAAAATGTTGGCGAGACCAATGACTGATAGACACATATTAACATTGTCTCTGTTAGGGTCATACCCATCTGGGTGTTCTCCAAGTATCTCTACTAGGACTATCTCATCTTGGGTTCTCAGCCCTCAAGAATATCAGTCCTCTTACCCACTCTTGTCTTGGATTCCCTACCACATACTCAAAGAGTTTCGGATGCCAGATGATTACACAATCCTCCATTCTTTCTTTCAAATTGAAGATAGGAATGTCATGTCTAACTCTCCCTCTTAATCAGGGACGAGTTCCAAGTTTCTCTTTACTCAGAAACTTGCTTGAGTTCCTTCACTCATAGGAACCTCCCAGAGCTCCCTCTTACCCAGGAACTCTATCATCAGTGCTTTATAGGGTCTTCTAGTTGACTGATGAACAAAACTTCAATGTCATCAATTTCTTCACATGTAGGGTTAAACCATCCATCACTTTCCTTCGTCAAGTCATTCCTTCTTTCCCGGAAAGTATCCTCCTTGGCATTATATCTGGGGCTTCCTTCATAAGTTCATTTGTCTTCACTTTCCTTCAATAGTGATTGCTCCTTCACAACTCTCCTTTCCTTGATCCTGCACACATACCCAAACTTTTCCAAGGGGTTCGACCAATGTTGCACGAAGCGAGACGAAACAGGGACGTTTTTTGGACGTGGAAGTATCATTTTCCAAAAATTTAGGAAGCGAAGTGTCTACTATATATATATTATATTTTTTTTTGCATTTATATTAAAAAAATATCCAAAATACCAAATTAGTTGTAGAAGACATGAAAACGTGCATATTTTTACATAAATCAAGATAGATATGGTATCCATTGTACATCAATGATTAAACGTGCATATTTTTACATAAATCAAGATAGCTATGGCATCCATTATACATCAATGATTAATTATTCCAACATCAACCATCTACAATCTAGATTCCTCTTCTCTTGTCTAGCCTTTGCCTCTACTTCAATTCTATAGGGATTTTAGTCAACATTGCCTAATTTTGATCAAACAACTTAATCCAAGCCTTATAATATGGTAGAGAAAGCTTAACATGCCTGATCAATGATTTTGACTTGAGTGAAGGGTACATAATTGCTAAGTCCATGACAAAGGAGTTCAACAAACAATAACACCAACACTGGGGTACATATAGGGCTTGTTGCTCTTGATTAAATGCCAATCACATGACCTAATACATGATATAATCCATTGAAACACCACAATCCCATTGATCCTGAAAACTGTTATGTCTGCTGAATTTTGAATGGGATATGAAATTCTATTTTCTCCATATGAAGTCTGATGAGGTTGGAACCACTCTCAAACATCCCGAGTCATTTCATGGTAATGTTAAAAATTTAAGTAAAACAATGGAAATGAAAGATAAAGGAGAATGTCACTTTTACTTTAAGAATTTAACATTACCATTAGGGAGCATCTAGGAAGCATCTAGGGAGCATCAAGGGGCACCTTGGGAGTATTCAGAAAGTGTAGTTCTCCACAGAATAGTTTGGAATTTCCAAAAGCAAAAAACAAAAAATCCTCGCGGAACCGTCCACCTTCTCTCGGATCTGCTCGTGATCTGCGGTGGATACATGTTCGAACATCCACAAATCCGCACCCAATCCTTTGCGGATTCGCGGATCGGGAAATAGGAACTGCGGATCGGGCAGTGGGAGCCGCAGATCGGCCCCCCACGAATCCAATTTTGTAGGAACTGCCAAAAAAAGGAGGAACCATGGATCCGATTTTCCAATCCACGGTTCCACCGAAGGATCGTTGGCGGATCCGTATGGGACGTGGATCTACCTTTGGATCCTGGGGGGGGGGGGTTCCCTCAACATTGGGTCAGATACCAAAAACAAATTACATATTACCTTTTGGTGATGGCTTTTTCTAGTGACATCTTTTGTCTAGGTATCAACATCCTGCATACATGTTGATACATCTCCCAACGATATATGTTGTCAAGGATCTTCATCTTTTCAGACTTCCATCAGAGTCTTCACATCATTCCGGCAAATTTCTTGGTCAGGTCTTCCTGATCTTTTGGATGTTGATTTCCTTCATCAAGGTTGCATACACGATCTCTTTCGTCCTCACATCTTTCATTCCCAGGAGCTCTTAGAGTTCTTCAATTGTAGTCAACTACCTCATACTTCATATGAGGGCATATTATGTTGATTTCATCTAGTTAGACTTATGTCTTTCTGCATCCATTCGAGGGAGATCCTTTCCCTTTTGATCATGCTTGATCCATTTTATCTGCAACCATATATCATGACATTACAATATCAAATGCAAATACAAATACAATCATACATACCTCATTTCTCTTTCAGGTATCTTTCAGCAGCTTCCTTGATTGAAAATATCTTCAATCCCTTGGTCTGCTTAATTTTTCATGTCATTGAACCATCATCACACGAGTTCCAGAAGTTGGAATTCCTGACGAGACATTGTTGCCTTCCCGGACTAGGAGATCCTCCGCTGAGATTTCTATCAGAGATCCTTCAGGATCCAATATATCCCCATCTGGCAAATGTTTCCTCTGACCTGGATGACTTCTTCCTTTTCTTTTAATGTACAATGAGATTCCCAAAAGCTATGTTCTTCATGATTCCATACGAGCTCTTGTTTCCATGATGCCATGGTGCATCTTCTTAATATGATCATATCTACAGGGACTTCTGATAGGATCCTATTGAGAGGGATACCATCTCATTCATACTGGAGATTTATTACTCCCTTTTTCCTTTAGCTTCCTCTATCCTTCAGATGACATGAATTCTTTTCCATAATCTTCCCATAGCACTGAATCTTAGCTATACCAAACTGTCTTGTTGAGGACCGAACTTCCCTTCTCATGCTTTAGTCTTTTAACCTTCAGCACTTTTGTCCACAACTTATCCTTTTTCCATTTTGCACAGGTACCATAAGTTGTTAGATGAGGAAGCTTCCTTGTCCCAAGGACACTTGACATCTTGTTTATTAAGAAAATAGATGATTGTCTTCTTATCATTTTCTCAGATCTCCTCAATGAGATCTCATGAAGATGACCTTCCTTACTGCCTTTCAGAGAGTACGTCTTCTAACATTTCAATTAGGTCACTGCTGTACCATGACTGCAATCATCCTTGTTGCTCCTTCACCGAGATCATCATTGTTGTACCTTTATTGAGATCATAACAACGAGGTCTTTATGATAGCTATACTGAGATTGGAATTAGGACCTTGCCTTCATCATAGCCAAGATCATGCCCATGACCTTGTCTTCATCACAGAATAAGATCATGACTATTATTTTATTGTCACATCTTTACTCCAATGTTGTTAAAAGCGTGAGCGGGATTAAATCGGCGTGGGGAATGAAGCGGAAAAAAGCGGAAAAATCGGGAAAAAAGCGGAAAAAAGCGGGAAAAAATCGTTTGGTACAAAAATATTCATTTTTTTCATTTTTTTTCAATTTTTCATTAAAAATCGCGCTGCCTCGCAAGTGCGAGCTTTTTTCCCAAAAAAGCGCGCTTTTTTCCCAAAAAAGCGGAAAAAAAATTTTATCCCGCTTTTTTCCTATAAAAAGCGCGATTAAATCGGCCTAGGGAAAAACTCGCGCTTTTAACAACACTGCTTTACTCAGAGCTTTACTGTTCTTTTACTGAGATAATCTCTATGCTCTTACTGAAGCCATAACTATAATACTGAGATCTTGATATATATATGACAGCGGTACCAAGATCTTCTCATCATTAATGCTGAGACCAAGATCATGATTTCGTTCAAGAGGTATGAGATTCTTGCACCGATATCTTTATTGCTGCTTCTTCATTACATCAACGAGGTCTGTTGAGATCTATATTGTGACAATCATCATCACACTGATTGTGATGATGTCGAGAGTGTATTTCAAAACTGTGATTATCCTTGTCACTCTTTTTCTTATTATGTTGGGGCAGTAATTCTTTTCACTGCATCTCATTGTGTTGTAACTCTTCTTACCTTTGATGGGTCTTCTTCTCATTATACCGAGATCACTGCAGAGAAATTGTTTTGATTTTTTTCAGTATGACAAGACTATAGCAACATTGTTGAGAGATCATCGAGATCACAAGGAGACAGATCCGAATATAGTGATATTCACAGAGTTTGTATGTCTAGACTGTATCTCTTTATTCTCCGAGATTGTAGTAGTTACTGTTATCATCGAAACATAACTTATGTTAAGAGTATATTTATATGCTGAGACAAGGTTCATAACTGAGATAGTGCATGCATGCCGAGGCTGATCCATTCATGGATGACTGCATCGTGGAATGAATTCTAAGTTGATGTACTGTAGAAGGAACACCGAGAAACATATGCTTAGACAGGTCCGAAGATACATATTTCTGTAGTGCGAGTTGCAGGGTCTTGTTTCCCTCTTTCTGCTCTAGATCCGAGACCCGTCTGCACCTAATACCCAACTGAGATGCAGTCAAACTTTAAACCATTGCCTCTCTGTGGTGCGGATCTGCTCCTTTATCCATCCGAACACACTTGCCTTTTTGCGCTGACCCATGCTTAGACAGGTCCGAAGATACATATTTCTGTAGTGCGAGTTGCAGGGTCTTGTTTCCCTCTTTCTGCTCTAGATCCGAGACCCGTCTGCACCTAATACCCAACTGAGATGCAGTCAAACTTTAAACCATTGCCTCTCTGTGGTGCGGATCTGCTCCTTTATCCATCCGAACACACTTGCCTTTTTGCGCTGACCCATGCTTAGACAGGTCCGAAGATACATATTTCTGTAGTGCGAGTTGCAGGGTCTTGTTTCCCTCTTTCTGCTCTAGATCCGAGACCCGTCTGCACCTAATACCCAACTGAGATGCAGTCAAACTTTAAACCATTGCGTCTCTGTGGTGCAGATCTGCTACTTCATCCATCCGAACACACTTGCCTTTTTGCACTGACCCATACTTGCTTGATCTTTAGACCAATGAAATTTTACATAATTGATCCGAAGCTAGCCAATTTCTTCATGAGGGAGATGATCTTTTTCATGCCCTTTGTAGAGCAATGCTCTGATACCATGTTGAGAAATGAAAGGGCAATTTAAAATATTCAATTTTTCTTAGCTTTGATAACTGCTTATGATTTTAATTCCTTAGATTCTATTTTTGTTTACATGAATTATTATCATCAACTAGCTACCAAAATAAGAAGATCAAAATTGCACAAGTACACGAGATTGGCACCAAGCCAGGGCAAAAACCTCTCCTAAACTTGAGAGGAAAAACCCTTTGAACTCTTTCTTATAAAATCTTTATTGAGAAAATACATGACACAATATAGCCTTCAACATCAAAATGACAAACCTACTGAAATGTACCTAATCACTGAATATCCTTCTGCAAGTTCACACTGAATAGTAGATCTGTACCAAAGTGATGACAGTCAGCAATATGATATTGAGAACAACTCCTTCTAGCCTCCTTGCACCTTCGCTTTCCAAGTATACTATTCACACATAAGATAGCTTCTCGGTTTGAGCTAAATTCACCATATTAGATGCCAAAACAGTGGCTGTTCTAGGACAGTGAGATCATGACTGCCTTCTTCAGACTATGGGTACACATGCGAGGATAATGAGGGCTCTTCTAGCCCTTCCACCACTTCGAACTTCTAGAGAATGGATCCTCCTTTTAGATTGCAGCTAGATCTAACCTGAAACCCAATCAATAGATGCTGTAGCTCGGACCAGACCTCCGCACGTGTGAACAGACCTAATGATAGTCTCAGATGAGGGAACAGACTTCCTCAACTGCGGCTGCCAATCCTTCGTCTCTTCCTCTTCGTCCTTTTTGCGTGAATGAGTGTGTGTGAAATTGCCCCCCTAAGGGAGTGCCATCGTTGCCTATATATATAGGCTTGTTTACCCATCTAAAAGCCGACTTGATCACCTTCATTAAGCTGACATCATGGAGTGCTACAAGCGGATTTCCTTTTCTTTGATTTCGATGGGTACATTTCGGTGGTTTTTCATTTGATGATCTGGAAGGACTCTGACAATTATTGACTTTACAAGTGTAACAACTCATGGTTGTTCTTTCTCTTCTGATTCTAAATAAACATTTCTTAAGCATGAAACCCATGCTCAAGTAATAATACAAAAATACAGAAACTACATTTTTACAAGATTTTACATAATGAAGACCGAACCTAGTTACACTATTTTTCAACAGAGTTTGGGCACTTGAAGGATCCTGCCCACATGTAGTCCTCTTGACTACAACTCCGTATGCCCCACGTCTTCTCCAAAGGCGCAGAGCACTCATGGCACAATTGTCATCCTCACCATCCTTGTTCATTTTTGCTGGAGCAATGTTTGATTCAGAAGCCACCCCCTTGCCCATCTTCCAGGGACACTAAGTGGCATAATGTTCGAGCTTTCCATAGCTAAAGCATTTGACCTTGGTGATGTCTTTCTTCTTTCTCTTCTGCTGCCCCTACTGTCCCATTGATGCGAGAGCTACATCCTCCTCCTCCTTGACCCAGGCTCCCTTGCCGCTACTCCCTGTCTTGGTCATCCTCCTGAGCTCTTCTTGTCGAAGAGCTGGCCACATCTCCTCCCAACTGGGGAGAGTCACTTTGCCCAAGATACTTTGGACAAAGGTCTCCTAGTCCTCGGTGACTGCGTTCAGGGCAGTCCTGACCATGAACTCAGGATCTGGTGTAGACCCCATGGAAGTCAACTGGCTGCGAATCCCTTACAACCTGAAGAGGAAGGGATCTATTTCCTCTCCTTTATGCATTTAGTACTGCCTCAGCTGATTTTCTAATAACATCTTCCGTTGCACAAAAGAGCCCTAGTACAAGGTGGTTAGGGTCTCCCACACCCCCCTTGTAGTTTCCTTCTCAGCAATGTGTGGTACTACATGATCTTTGACCCGGTCTAGGATCATGCACTTTGCCTTCGCCTGGGCCTCCTCATACTTCGTTGTCGCATCAACGTCAACTGGAACAACAACCACTTTCAAGGCATAGTCCTTGATGCGATGTTTATCTAGGATTGCCAAGATCCTGGCCTTCCAGATGACAAAATTGGATGCTCCGTCCAATTTGTCCTGATCCCTCAACCCATTCATTGCCATCTCTGCTCAAAAATAGGATTGGTTCTCTTCTCTGTCTCTTGCCTTCAATCTAGCAGAACTTGGATCTGGATTCCTTGGGTGCAAGAAACCCTCTAAGGAACAAGCTCCTCTCTAGACTCCCTCTAAATCTTGATTTCCCTCTTGGAAATCCATTGACCAACTGTCGAATCGCTCCTCTCCAATCCTCCTTTGTTGCTGCACCCCGAATCTAGATTTCTTGGCTAGAAATATGTCAAGGCAGTGATCCCCTCTACCGTGGTTTAGTCTCCTTAGACATTGTTCTGCACCAACAAAAACAACGTCCCACTAGCTCCTCAAATCGAAATCTGCTCAACTCCCTTAGCCCCGACAATTAAAGAATTTGAGCCCTTCTGGCTCTGCGCAATCACTGCGTGAGTTGGATTAGTGCCTCCTGGCCACTTCGTCAATCCTTCCTGGCTCAGAAAGATGACGTGGCACTGTGTGAGCTTGATCTGCCCCCCTCTACTTCTGCATTGCCCTGGACAGTGGACACAACTACTGCATGGGCTCCTCACCGCTACTATGTCACTCTCACCTGGCTCAGAGTGTTGACGCAGGCACTACATGAGCCTCTGCATCACCTTCTTTGCACTGTGTCACTCCCCCTTCTCTGGTTCTGGAACAACACTGTCACTTGGGATAGTTGCTCTTCTGCTGCAAATTCTCTGGATTTCTTGGCTGGTGTCTTCAGTTGACTATGATCTGCAATCGCTATAATACCATGTGAGAATTTCTGAATCTACACATCAGAAACCCCTACTGCATTTACTAGTTTAACATCTCCTACTTGTTCTTTGAATTAACAAGTTATTTAATTACATAAACATCGATGTAAACACTATTGCAGGCCATACATACATAAAAATCATGAACTAAAATAAACTGAGACAATCACACAAGGGGACACCATTATATTTGGACAATCGTCCCCAGAAAAACCCAATTCGGGAAAACCAATGCATCATATAGAGGGTTTGTATTGTTAAGCAGATCCTTGAATACAACTAGGGTGCCAAATATGGCTCACCCAACAGAGAAAAATCGTGGAAGAAGTACCTCTATCTGGAGACAGATATTCCAGTAAATTCAACAACTGGATGATCCAACCCCACAGGTGACCCGGTTGTTCCTAGTGCTAGACAACGATGGCTGCTCCAAGCTCTGCACTGGAACTACGTCACCCCCACAGTGAGCCAACCTTGCTCAGAAAGTCGATTTGCTGAACTACTCCCTCTCTGCCGTACACAATCTGCCCAGTGCTGCCTCTAAGGGCCTGCATCAACCCTTACAGCTTCTGCGTCACTTGCGTCAGCCCCTACGACCTCCGTGCCACCCTCTTTGGGACTGTGCTGTCTCTCTCATTGCTGCTTTGCCTCTCTGCTATGTATTCTTCGGCCTCGGATTGAAGTTCCCGCCGAAATGCCCCTCACTGCAACTCAGATCACTAGCTTGATTTTCTCAGCAAACCTCGCCCTAGAAAAATCAAACTCTTTGATCTCTCGGTGTGTCTCCAACGGACCCTCAAGCCTCCTCTTATACTTTTCCTGTTGATGAATCAACGACTGAGATTAAGTCCCTAATCAATGACTAAAATTAAGTCCCTCATCAACAACTAAGATTAAAACAGAGTTGATCCTCATCTCTTAGAACTTTTTCACCCATATTCTTATTAATACACATTAATATTTTTATTTTCCTAAGTTTAGACTTAAGAACCCATTAAAAATATTAATTATTTTAATAACTCCTCATTTGGGTGGAATTTCTCCAAATATTTCTAGGTTCTGGAGATCTCATGTGTTTTAGCCCCTCCACAAAGTTTTGGAGCTAGAGCACATTTGATGCTACCCAAAATCAATATTATCTATGTCTTCTCCAAACCCCATTGAATTGCTCTTGTAATCTTTTTTTTGGGCAACCAACGGCCATGATCACATCTCAATCGATGGCTTAGATCATCTTGACTACATCGACTCACTTTTTTGGAAGTCTCTAGAGAAAAATCAATTTTCCTCAATTAATTTGATTTAATTAACTAATTTTCCTAAGTTAGACTTAGGAAATATTTAATTATTGGCTAGTTAGTCTAATTGAGGCGTTTCTAAGGCTTTTCTTGCGAAATCTTTTTCTGGGTTTTGGAGATCTCGTGATCCTTAGCCTCTTAGACACCATAGAGACTTGAACAACTATTCGCTGCTACCAAACCTAGCACTCCCTCTTAGTAAGGAAGGTGTTCTCCACTACTCCCATCTTATCCCTGAAGTAGACAAACTTTGCCTTACCCAATGCCTTCATGAGTATATATGCAACTTGTTGATTTGTGTGAACATGTTGTAGCTGAATTGATCCACATTGCACACAATCTCTGATGAAATGATACCTTATGTTGATATGCCTCGACCTATCATGAAACACTAGATTCTTAGAGAGCCTGATGCAACTTTGATTATCACAGTGTTTACTGGTTGATTGCATCTTGTAATCGAACAAACTCACCAGTAGATTCTGAAGTCAAATGGCTTCACATGTGGCCATGCTTGCTTCCATGTATTTTTCCTTTGCAGAACTCAGTGCCACTTGTTGTTACTCAATTGTATAGGCAATGCGACAACGACTCAGGTTGGGGGCTGTCACTTTGATCCTTGACCTCTCCATTCTAGTTGTCTTCCAATAGCAGGCTATGGGGGTAGTCCCTATGGAAATGTGAAGATGAAGGCAAGTTGGCAACCAACAAATCCGAAATAATGACCATAGATCCTGTTCAAAATACTTAACCCAATTCTACGATACAATATGATCTAGTAGACCAGGTGATCTGTAGTAAAATAATTTAATTAACTAACTTAAATTATTCCCAGATCACTCTTACAACAGACTCGACTAAAACACTATGACTCACCTAAGACTTTGACGATAAACTCCACTCTAGCTTTGGGGTGAGGATGGAGGGAAAAACTCTGTCGATCATCTGTGTTTAGAAACACAAATGAATCAGTGAGATGAAAACCCTCCTAGGATGAAATCTGTTGCCAAAATCATAGGCTTACCTAGGTTGTTACATAATAAAGCAGTTGTACTAGCATCATTTACATTACAATTTTGCAGAATGAGTTTACAATGACATAGAACAAACTGTTGGCTGATGATCTGATTTTGAAAAGATTCCTTGAAGTCCTCAAATCTTGCTTCCTTGGAATTTTGATGGGTGCAATATCTGGCTCCATATGGGGACACGTTGCTTCAATGGAGCAATGTGAGAATTCGGAATCATGCATCCAAGAAAACAGAAGTCCATCAAATAGATATCCATTCAAAATCAAAATCATCATGTATACATAGAATATCTGCTGGAATAGAAAAAATCTACTCTAACAAGCTGAAATGAGAAAACATACAGTCTAAGTGCATAAAATAAAACTAGCTAATGACATAAATAAAGAGGAGTAGGGTTAGAGATACAATATAAAGATGCCCTATGGCATCAAATGTCTTCAACATAGTGCATACTGAGCATTTGCCAACTTTCTGGGAAATGTGTGGGTTGCTTCTCGGATGTGCCATGCCTGATCCCGCATATCGAAGGACTTTGTCTCATCCGAATATCAAGCTGCTCCTGTCCATCAAATGCATCAAACTACTTCTTTTTGTTCCCATCTCCTTCATACGTTGTAGACTGTGGAGGCTTAGCGCTATTTTTTCCTTTGTTTCTTTGCTTTCTTTGTTTCTTCTTGGCAGACTGTGATGCCTGTGATGGTGTGGTTAATGTAGACCTACTTCTTTTTGTTCCCATCTCCTTCATACATGGTAGACTGTGGAGGCTTAGCGTTATTTTTTCCTTTGTTTCTTTGCTTTCTTTGTTTCTTCTTGGCAGACTGTGATGCCTGTGATGGTGTGATTAATGTAGACCTGCCAATCTAATGCAGAAGATGGTGGAATGAAATGTCCAAGACTTCTGTGCCCTGTCTCCCTTCATTTTGCATCTGAATGGGATATGCTACTGAAGCAACACCTTGATGTGCTTTTATGATCCACTGAACTGCTTGCCCAATCTGACACCATCACCTCGAGTATATCTCAGACCATACTTGATTGTACTGAGGAAGTACCTCAATATATGTCTTGACGTTGTGTAGTGCACCCTCTTAGGTTCTGCCATAAACTGACTAAGAGTGTTGATTGTGAAACAAATATTTGACCTTGTGTTGACCAAATACATGAGCGAATCGTTGAGCTGCCTATACATGGTTGGTTCCACATCTATGACCTTCGATGTATCTATCTTCCTCCAGTTAGTAATTATAGGCATGGACATGGTTACAATCCTGCATTCGGAACCTCTTCAAAATCTCCATAGTATGTCACTCTTGACCAAGGAAGATCTCCCTATTTGTTTACCATACCCCTATTTGTTTACCATACCTCCAGGCTGTTGTCATTCATTGCATTATGAGTTTTCAGTTGATCAAAGTTGCCAAGGAGAAGTGAATTTTGAAGCCATCTTCTAGGCCATAGGAACTCTTAAAGCCAAATTGGAACCACTCCATTGCATAGTGCTCAGAACGAGCTTTTCAACGGTATAAGGAAGTTTGAAAATGGACTTCTGGATCAAAAGATATGGCCCATTAAAGTTCAGAGGGTCTGTTGCCTTTTAAAGGGAAGGAGAGAAGGATATCGGCAGTGGGTAAATCCCGCATCTCGCATATCAGCCATATTCCGCACCCTGCATATCGGTGATATCGCAATCCCGCATATCAGCGATACTACAATCCCGCATCATTGCAGCCCTGCACATTCGGCTTATTGGGCATATCGGCGGGACCAAACCTATTAACGATCAACGGGCCCCAAGAGATCATCGTAATCACAAATCGGCGGCTTCTCTGAAGTAGCAACAGGGCATGCAGCGAAATCAGTGATCAATTAATTGTCGATATCGCAAATCAGCAGCTTCTCCAAAGTAGCAACAAGGCATGCAGCGAAATTAGTGATTAACCGATCGCTGATATCGCAAATCGGCTATCGGCGGGTCCAAAGCTCAATAAATTGGCGATCAACAGTGGGCAGTCTCTCATCTCGCAGGTCTCGCATATCGGCAAGCCCAATGGGCCATCCTTTAAGGAATTGCAGGGAAGCGCCGATATAATGTTAAATCGTCGGGGAGGGCCGAAAACCTTTAACAAAGAAAATCAACACAAAAACAGGGACATGCGAGCCTTTTTCTCTCTCCTCCAGGGGGCCATGTGGTGAATATCATTGGTCCTTATGGATCCACATGGCAGCTGGCGTCATCTTGACGTGGTAGTACAAAGATGACGTGGTAGTACGGAGGACACATGGCATGCATATTCAACATTTTCAGGTGTCCTTTAGGGACATATCTGGGTGACACGTGTCACCACTCATAGGGTGACACATGGTAGTGATGACATCACCCATCGCAATCGCATATCGGCGATCACACAAGTCAAGTCCCACCTCTACCGTAGTCCCTCCAGGCTTGCTATTGCGATATGCGGGGGATCCCCCCGGATGCGAAATTTCATGTGTTCTGTCTTATAAGGATTTCATGTCTGGACTTCTCTCGATTGCGATATGTGATGCTTTCGGTGGGCCCAACCCCGTAGATCGACGTTCACAGGAGTCTAGAGGAAATATAAAGGGCAAGCATCGGAAATTGCCAATATGCGGGATTTCATATAACAAAGGAAAAAGCCCCCCTGCAGGTAGTTCAATGGCCATAGCACCCTCAAGTTAAGCACCTGGTTCCAGCCTCCGGTCATATGAAGAAAATCACGGAAAGGGGCTAAAAGTGAAATGGGCTAAGGAGGATCGAGACTCGTCTGTTTCGCAATGTTTCTTTAGCAAAAGGCCAGCATTGAAAAGTCCTCCATATTGCCACCAAGAGAGCATCACTAGGCAGATCAGGGCATTGATAGTACAAGGCATGGCTTTAAAGGTGTGATGGGTTGACAACTGTGGCTTTAAGGGAAATAGGTGGTGCATTCAAAACCAGCATGGGCTAATTCAGAAAAGCCCATTGTGACACAGAAGCAAGGTTGGCGCTGACAGGAGTGAAAAGAGACTTGGTAGCTTGGGAGGATTCAATTTTCAGGCATGGTGTCTCATAATAGAGAGAGAAGAAGTACCGGCCAAGGATCCTCTATTTCAGTACAATGACATGAAGTTGATGGTGCCTACTCCCAGCTTTAAATAATGAATGGCTCGAGCAATAAAGACAAAAATGACGAGAGTTGACTAAGCAACGCAAGAGACCATACGATGAGCCCACTGCAACTTGAAGCAAATGAAATTACAGGGATGGGCATCGAGATAGTATATTAATGCTTATTTTTTAATGTTTACTTATTTGATGTCCTGCAATTTGCCTGCTTTCAATGAGGCCATTAATTTTGTAATATTTTTGGGCCACAAAGCCATCCGCAACCGCAGCAGCTAGTCAATTTGATAGTTGAGACTCGACTGAAGATGTAATGAATGTCCATGTTCCCCTCTCCATATAAATAGGGGAAAGCAACACTTCACAAAGGTTAAGAAATTCTAAAGATAAGACTACAAGTTATTTTCAACTGTATGGCTTTGTAAATACAATTTTTTTAGAATATCAAGGAAATGGTGGTGATTCCCCCTTCAAGTATTACAGTATGTGCTCTATTAAAACCCATTTTATGTTCGCGTTTTTTCTCTGAATTCATGCAATCATAGCTGCTAGAAATATTTCAAGCTTCCTCACAGATTCATTTATATCGATATGTTAATGCAAGTGCCTGTGACTATATCACAAATTCATTTGTATCGACATTGTTAATGCATGTGCTTGTATGGATTATTGAAATTATATCTTTAAATCTGCGCTACATGAATCATAGCATTTAGTCCCCCCTTCATCCATTATATTTGCCTGTAACTCAAATAAGTGTACGAATTCTTAAAGTTACAAGCTCTATGTGTTAAGCATAGAATTCTTGATGCTATAAACTCCATATGATGAGTTTCTCCTTCTCCTTATCCTCTATCATTGCTCTACAAAAGCTTATTAAACTGTAAGTCCTTGAACTACTCAACCTCCATTGTTTTATGCATTTTTCTAAGATTTGTATGTGTGAAGAAGTACCAAAAATTCATGTCTTACTCCTTTAGGTGAATGAACCAACCCATTATATATACATATAGAATATAAGTGAGGTTCCCTTTACTGAGAATCATTCGAGACGCTCCAAATTTAGATGTGCCCAGGCACTGGTCTTGTAAGCAATCCAACGTTGTTTCTAGGAGCTACAACACAAGCCTAGGAAGTAATGCATCAACCCCAAATCCTTCATCACAAATTCTACTACCAGGTTCCTCTTACAACCCTTTATGAGCGTTGATGACCCTCTCAAGAAGAGACCATCCACATACAACACTAGGATAAGTGGCTCACCTCCAACCATCAAATAATAGAGATTGGACTCTGCTTCACTCTTCATGAAGCCCATTTGCTGCAAATAGTTGTCTGTCCCACCATACCATGCCCTAGGAGCCTATTTGAGACCGTATAGCGTCGTCTTTAGCTTGCACATGTGTGCCTCTCTCATGCATTTCGAAGCCTTCTAGTTGTTCGATATATACCTCCTCCTCTATCATCCCATTCAAGAATGTTGTCTTGACATCCATTTGGTGAATCTACCATCCAATCTCCACTGCTAGCGATATAATTGCTCGGATGGAAGTATATCTGGCCACTAGTGTGAAGGTCTCCTCATACCCTTCCTTCTATGCATACCCATTGGCCACAAACCTAGCCTCGTACTTCTCTGCAATTTGATCTAACTTAGTGCATTTCTCATGTGGCACATGGCAGTATGCTATACTACCAAAGATTTTGAAGTGACCGATCTCTGGTTTCTTCCCTGTGAAGACCTCCTCTAGTGTTATCTTCTCCAATGCTCTGTGAGGAGCCTTTTTTTGGATGTACACCGCTATGCTACGTGCCTCTGCCCATAGGAACTTGGACATATCTTGATCATATAGCATAGTCTTTGCTATCCCAACAATATACATATTCTTTTGTTCTACTTCTCCATTCTGCTGTGGATTGTATGGAGCTTTCCCCTCCCTCTTAATGCCCTCCTTTGCACTGAACCCCATGAAGTCACTATCTGTGTACTCTCCTCCATTTCCTATACGAAGCACCATGATTTTTTTCCCTGTCATGTTCTCCACAAGAGCCTTGAACTCTTGGAAGCGATTGAAGACCTCATCCTTGGTCTTCAAAAAGTAGATCCAGGTCTTCCTGGAGTAGTCATTTATGAAGGTGATGAATTATTCGTATCCTTTGAGAGATCTGGTGGACATCGGGCTACAAATGTCTAAATGTACAAGTTGCAACACACCATTTGCCGTGCTGTCATTTCTTGGGAACACTACCTTAGTGAATTTAACAAGCACACACTCCTTCACACATCATCGCGTTCCGTGCTTAATTTTGGAACACATGTCACTATCTCCTTGAGCATCTTCAATGCTCCATGGTGTAATTGTCCCATTCTCTTATGCCACAATTCACCCAAGTCTCTACCACTACTACTGCTGCTGCTAACTGGTGCTTTTGGAGAATCGATTATAACTTATATAATCTGTTGCTTTGAACCCTAATTTGCTTCACCTTCTTCCAACTCTGGTGCTTAATGAACACCTTCTTCCCTACGAAGTAGACATCATACCCCTTATCCTATAGTTCAAAAATTAAAATTGGGTCCATGCCCAAACCTGGCACATGCAACACATTTGTAACACTGATGCTTGCTCCTGACTCTCTTTGAATGTTGATGGCACCTCTCCCAACTGGAGTACATATCTTTTTGTTTCCCATATGAATCTAGAAGCCCATCTCCTCCTCCCTGTAGCTGGAGAAGTAGTCTCTAACCTCTATCATATGTGTTGACGCTTAATTGTTTATAGACCAGACGCCTTGTGAAGTCGAGCTAGAGGGGCAAACTATCTGAACAAATTATCTTCCAACTTGGTAGACAAATCTAGACTATCTTGGTCTCTGAATCCTTCTGCGACCATCTCTGGAAGATCCCCAAACTCAAATACATCGGAGAAATTAATAAATTGGGTTATGAAACCCTCGTGCTTTCTTGTCTAGGCCTTAGGCTAATTTACTTCGCAAAACCCTTTCGTGGCAAACCCTTTGCACTAGATCTATTCTGCGAGTTTGATCTGCCTCCGGAAATTCTTTATGGGAACCTCACTGAGACAACTCGCACTTCCTTTGGATCACCTCCCTAGATTGGAAATCGAACTATTGCCTTTGAAACACCCATTGGTTGACTGGTCTGCGCAAATCCGCTCTTTAGTGCATTGATCTATGCGATATGCACCAACCTTGTGTTGAAGAATGTAACTAGGTTCGGTCTTCATAATTGTATTTGAATCACAATGAAATGTACTTATGAAAAGGAATTTTATTATTATTATTATTATTATTATTATTATGACTTATTATGACTTATTAAAGCATGAGTTTCATGCTTAGGTCATCATGTTTTAGGTCAAAGTCCCCATTGAGGACTTCTACGATTTATTTTGAGTCATTAGAGTCATTCTCTATTTAAAGAGAGCCTTCTTGGGCTTTTGAATCATGTAAAAAGAATTAATATCAAGTCAAATAAGCTATTTGTCCCCTCCACACCAAGTCGGCTTCATGAAGGGTAATTCAACCTCACTAGAAGGCTATATATACAGTGAAATGCAATTCATTTGAGACACACAATTTCGACTTCCAAGCCAAGGCACTTAAAAAGTGCGAAGTTGGAAAAGGAGCTAGAAAAGGGTACAAAATTGAAAATTGAAAAGAAGGAAGAAGACATCAAAAACAAAGTTTTAGGCCATCTATCTCTCACACAAGTGGAGTATCTAGGAAGATTAAGTCTTTATTGCCAAGTCGAAGTTGTTGCTGCCTGTTGCTGCTAGGTTGAAGTTGTTGCTGGAGGGTTATCATCTGCAGATGGAAGAAAGGGCTGACTTGGTGTGGAGGAAGTCTTTGTCTAGGTCAAGAGTCTTGGATTATCTCGTGAAACTATTGAAGGAAGAATCGTTGACTGGGATTTCCATTAGATAGGGTTTTTCCCTGGCTATCTACCTATATCTAGTGTCTATGATCTTTGTGCTATTGTTTTGGTAATCGCGTGATGAACTAAAAAGATAAAAGAAGAAGATAAAAATAAGAAAGTCACAAGTAATTATCTATGTAAAGAAAATCTTTCTGCCTTTCTGCCTTTCTACTTCGATTTCCTCCAATACCATGTGAAATTTCCACGATTGTAGCTACTGGCCATTATTCTCCTAACTTATGCAATTATTTGTCTTCTGTAAATGAGTTTATGACAAATAACGAACAATCAGCTACTATAATCTTCACAAATAAAAACATTGTAAAAAATAAAAATACTAGAATTGAGAAAATAATGGACACGCACACAATAAATCTGACACCAATGTTTTTGGACAAATCATCCCTAGAAAAACCCTGAAGGGAAAACCAGTGTAGCGGATGAGGGTTTTATTATTATAAATTCTTCAACAGTTTAAGAGTACAATGATCTGCTTGCCTGATGATGGCAAAACTCCAACAAATACTGATTTCCATTGACAAAATAAACTGGAGATTCAAAATATCCCTCCTTAACTCAATCGGTCGTCTCTCGACAAATGCACTCTCTCTTTGGCTACTCACACTGCATACCAAAATGAGCACTGTCTGCTTTTGGAAATTCACATAGCCTCTGGAACCCTTTCTTGCAAGTTGTTCCGCCTCCAGTAGCTGCTAGACCCACTTGCGCTGCCTTCGGAAAATAGTTCCGACACTGACACATTGAAATGACATCTTGTGTTGGCTAAACGGCTACTCACACTAGCTGATCCAGCCTTCTCTCCAGATAAATGGACCTCTCCCTACCTCTGGAAACTGGAAATCATTGTGGAATTTTTTTCTGGAGAATTTCCTCCCAAATCTCTACTGAAACCCTGCTGCTCGACATCTCCCTACCTTCAAATGTACCCTTGTTGAATAACTGCAACTTGGTAGTCCAGTTGCTTTGATTGTTCTTTGTGTCTTCTCCAAACCCCATCGACTCCCTCTTATAATCTTCTTTTGGGCAACAAATGGTCATGATCACATCACAATCAATGACTAAGATCATCTTGACTCCATCACCCTACTTTTTCGCAAGTCTCTAGAGTAAAATTGATTTCCCTTGATCACTCTGATTTAATTAACCAGTTTTCATAAATTAGACTTATGAAATATTTAATTATTGGCTAATTAATCTAATTGAGGTGTTTCTAAGGCTTTTCCTCCAAAACCTTTTCTAGGTTTTGGAGATCTCTGGTTCTTTAGCCTTTTAGACACCATAGAGACTAGAACACCAATCCGCTGCTACCAAAAAATTAACATATCCTTCTGGTGTTCACACTGTGATATACTTGCTTTTACTTTTTATTTGATTGACATCTCTAGTTGATCTGATTATGGTGCTTCTGGGTTTTGTTTCTGGGTTTTCTGGTTATGGTGGTTTTAGGGTGTCTCATGGAATTTTGACTAATATATAGATATATATATATACCACAGGTGTTGCTTTCTCGTGCTCGAAGGCTTGCCCAAGGGCAGTTGATTAGGATCCATACATTTGTTTCTGCTTTTCCTGTACAGATTGATGGTGCTTCTGGGTTTTGTGGTTATGGTGATTTTAGGGTGTCTCATGAAATTTTGATTAATATATAGATATATATGCCACAGGTGGGGCTTTCTCGTGCTCGAAGGCTTGCCCAAGGGCAGTTGATTAGGATCCATACATTTGTTTCTGCTTTTCCTGTACAGATTGATGGCGAACCATGGATTCAACAACCTTGCAGTCTAGAAATAGCACATCATGGACAGGTTCCTCTTTTTTACATACTTATGCTAATATGCACCCATCTTTTTTACCATTTTCAGTGTATAAATTAACAGTAAGTTGATAATCGTTGTTTGATCTTATGAAGGCTTTCATGTTAAAGAGGGCTTCTGAGGAGCCCTTGGGCCATGCTGCAGCTATTATGGCTGAGGTGCTTGAGAATGCAGTATGTAAGGGGGTGATTAATGCTGCACAAAAAAGAGCTCTCCTTCAAGAAATGGCTTTACGTTTGTCGTAGGATATGTACAGAAGGGGTGCTGATATAATTTCCTTCCAGTGTTGCTCTGTCTAGCGTGGAATTTCGAAATTATTTTGATAGATCTCTTATACATTTTGGCAGGAATTGAATTAGCTGGCTCAGTATCAGTGTTTTTGGGATTTTGCAACTTGTGATGTGAGCAATTCCATTCAGCATGATTGTTTAGACTGTTTCAATTGGAAATAGACTAAACAATAATGATGACTGCAAGCGCTAATCTGGCAATACTGGTGCCTCTTGCGGCTTTATAGATTATAATTGTATTTAGGCTGCTTATTACAAGTAAGACTCTGATCCACTTTTGGAGGCCGCTGCTTTAAACAACTACTGTGCTCATATATATTTGTAACGCGTGTTTCATTTATCAGATAATGGAGACAAGCTCATCTTTCGTTAATCATGTACAGACTGATGTATTGTATCCAACCTAATGTCTAGAGAAGAGAATTAACATTCTACATTTTTTCTGGAGCAATAAGGCAGTTATGTATTTTCAAAGTTTCTTTCAATCATGACACTAATTTCTATTGCAGTCAGTTACGTATTTTCAAAATTTCTTTCAATCATGACACTAATTTGCTAACCCACTGCAAGACCCAGGTGACCTTTCTGTATTGCTTTCAAAAATGCTAAACTACTTTTCAAGGAGACAATACTTTCCTCGCATGTTTGAGTTCCAAATAATACTGATGCATTTCCAATCCATGGAGCTTTTTCATTTCAAGGGACAATTTAGTTTGGTGCTCAATTCTGTGCATTAATATGACATGAAGCATGCTGTCTCTTTTTGGTTCTGGTTATCAACTTATCAACATGCATTTATTTGACAATGTGATCCTGCAACTGATCGGAAGCCAGAGTCTACATGTATTAAACGTATATAGTTCACATTCCTGCAAAGCAAGAAACAAACAGCGAAGTAAATAAAAGCAGACTAAATGGCAAGTTATATCGTATGAACATTGTATAAGCTTTATTTACAAGAAGGCATCAACATATTGCATGTACTGCTGATGATAGAATCCAGAACTTGATGCACAATAAAAGTTATTTATTAGTTGAGTGACAAAGGTTGACTTTAGAATAAAGCTTTGTTGATAGAAGAGGTACATTAAGAGGTCTCATAACTCGGTTGAGCTGAGCGTAGGGCGGTTTGGTTAAATATGGTCTGTTGGGCAGGAAGGTGTCCAAATTACGTCGTACTAGCATCAATACCTGTGGTTTTCCATATTTTATCAATTCATCTTTTGTCGATAACGAGATATGGTTTTTAACAAAAACAAGAATTTGTATTATATTTACACAGGATTGCATAAGTTATATGTTTTTAACAAAAAACAATAATTTGTATTATATTTACACAGGATTGCACAAGTTCCGCATCCATACTCGTAGGCACAATTTCTCTACAAAACTTGATTGAATATTTTCAAAATATCTGTCAGTTCTACTGAGTCCAGGTACTTCACTGTAACCTTTAGATAAACAAAAACACACTGGAAAAAAACAAGGGCAGCCTTTTGGCCCTGGTATGGATCTTGTTGTAAAGCATTGAGGACTATAATTTGGGTGGCCGCTGGAGAACGACCGTCATCAGTGTTTTGAGTTTCTTGTCTATTGTTGTATCTTCTCTCTCTATATAGAGAAGCTCATGATTCCATATCGTATTGAAAGTAAATAAAGAGCTAAGTGTAGGTTTGAAAATAAGTACACTTCAATTTTTCTAAGACAAGTAGCACCATTATCCTTGAGCAATGCTAAATCGCAAAAAAAAAAACAGCACAAACAAGAGCACAAAGAAGCATCGAATGATGATCCTCATATCAACTTCGACATTGCGCTTGGCAAATTAGTGGCAAATTAGCAGTTCCAAAAGATATTCCTAATTGTTGATCCTCGTATCAACTTCGACATTGCGCTTGGCAAATTAGTTCCAAAAGATATTCCTAATTGTATTTAAGGGTTGACAAAGAGGACACAGGCCATTCAATAGATCAGTCTTTGCAAACCTAGCTTTAGACAAAATATTTTGATAAAGGAAGGACAACAAACACTCTTTAAGTATATAGGAAAGCCACATAGTCGAAACATTGGGCAGGTGCTCATTTGGGGGCTTTAGATACCCAACGGTTATTAAACCAAGGAAAGAGGATGTCTTAGATGAGTCATAGAATACAAACAGTGAAAATCATATTAAAGACCCCAACGGTTATTAAGAACCAAGGAAAGAGGATGTCTTAGATGAGTCATAGAATACAAACAGTGAAAATCATATTGTAGCAATGAACAATCGAAACTCCACTTCCAATGTCTCCAAGAGGGCATCGACATATAATGTCTTAGAAATGAGGGATGCGATTCCTTAATTAAAAAACTATCAGTGGTGAGTAGCCTATGCTCTCAAGTAAGAGGCCTCTTTCCAAGAGTGTGCACCACGATCCCATAGGTCAGGTTGGGGGTAGATGTCCATGGAGGGAGATGTCCTTTCTCCTTTCAACGTTATTTGCACGTCTGAAACCATGGCATCTCTACAATACAAACCCCTTGCTTCCTCCAACTCTAAATCTATTAAAAAGCGAAATCACAATCAAACCATGCTACAACTTTCAAATGCAACCTTGCTACAACTTGCCAAGTATAACAAAGTCGCAATCAAACCATGCTACAACTTTCAAATGCCACCCAACCAACCTTGCTACAACTTGACAAGTATAACAAATGCTCCCGAAAATGAGTGAGCCTGAAATTTCAAAGAGCTAAGTAGGGAAATAATGTCATATTGATTACAAGTCTGCTTAACTTTGCCAAGCTGTTGCACTAATCTCACTGCATGTCTAAGTATAACTAAATTTTCAAGGTGCGAACACTTTGAACATTGCATCACTGAATTAGCTGACAAAAGACTTTGAACATTGCATCACTAGTTTTGCATCACTAACTTAGCTGACAAAAGGGTGCGAACACTTTGAACATTGCATCACTGAATTAGCTGACAAAAGACTTTGAACATTGCATCACTGGTTTTGCATCACTAACTTAGCTGACAAAAGACTTTGAACATTGCATCACTGGTTGACAAAAGGCTGTTAAAAAGCAACATCAATCAGTCCAAGACCCCTTCATCATTGAGCATAGTGTAAACATATTAGAGAACATTGAGCATAGTGTAAACATATTAGGGAACCGATAATAGGTCTTGCTCACCTCCTTACTTTCAACAAAACTATCACCTCCACACTTTCAACAAAACTATGCCCTCAAACCCTTTCCATGCTACTAAAATAGAGTCTTGTTGAAATACCAAAAAGAAACATAATACAGCACATAAAATACCAAAAAGAAACATAATACAGCACATAACACACATACACATGCAATAATACACACACGCAATTCAACATAATTCACATACACACATAGTACAACATAATACACATGCACATGCAATGCTTGGTAGATGGAAAGGGGAGGGGAGGCCTTTATGATGTCAAATATGTAATTTACTTAAAAGACATCAATTTCATATGGCCACTAACAACCCAACCCAGCCTAAGTGAACTTGAATAACATATTTTAATAACAAAAATTAACAATCCAAATAGCTCAACAATATTTAAACAGTCTTACAAGTTAGATTAAATGCAAACTAAAATTATGTTTATACATTATAATTACAAATAATAACTATTAAAATCATAATAACTAAAACATATTTTAATAACAAAAATTAACAATCCAAATAGCTGAACAATATTTAAACAGTCTTACTATTTAAACAGTCTTGCAAGTTAGATTAAATGCAAACTAAAATTATGTTTATACATTATTACTACAAATAATAGCTATTAAAGTTGTAATAACTAAAATTATGCTTATACACCATCATTATTACAAATAATAGTTATTAAAATTATAATAATGTAATACTCAATCATTTTAGCTTTATTAGTTAACAAAAAGATAATTTTAAATTGTAGTTAATAAAAATATCATATTTAATTATCATAAATAACAATAAATTTAGAGATTATAAACTAAAGAAATTATAAACTAAAGAAATGAATTTATTTAAAGATTTAAATAAACAAATAACATTTAACAATTATAAAATTACAATTTAAAGTATTCAACAAATATTAAAATAAACAATTTTTTTTGTTATGAATATTGTATAATTTTTCATTTAAAAATATTTTTATATTATATATATTATTATTTTTATAATATTTTTTTTGGTTTGTTAGTATATATGACTCGTAAGATAATTTGTGCTTTAAGAAATTGTGATATATAAATATTTATGTTGTCAAAATCATAAGGAGATGACATTCAACCTATAGGTCACACTAATTCTTAACATGATTGGATTTTGTCTCCCATTTATTGTGGAGCTTTGAAATTGTGTTGTTATATAAAATGGAGCCTTTTAAAACCAATTACACTAATGGAGAACTTCTATTTTTTCATTATTAATTTTTAATTATATTTTAATTCCTTGTATATAATGCAAGCTAAAATTTATACTTAAAATTATAGGTTTTTTATTAGATAATTAAAGGGAGCTAGTTCTCACTTACTTCCAAATCGTCATTTCTTTTTCTTTTTATGTTGTTAGAGTATGGAGTTTGTATGGGGCACTTAGATTGCCCCATTTCCAATGAGCACCATTTTTGTGCACTTTGATAATATTTTTGAAAAACTAACAATTTACTTCATCTTAAAATTGAGCAAACCCCATAGGGGCCAAGTTTCATGGACAAAACACTTCTCAACAAAGTCCCAACATAATCCCCACTTGATTTAGAGCTATAGTTCACTGGGAAAAATGGGGTGAATTGAGTGCCAAATATCCAACGCTTTAGGGTACTTGATTATATCCAAAGCTTCCCTAAATCAATGCTTATAATAATGATTTTCCCTTTGCAAGGATCTTGATGTTCTCTAAGGACACATGGTGCTTAGTTATGAGGGAATGCTCTACTAATGTCAAAATGTGAGGGCACTTGTTCAAAATGTCTTAATTCTTACATGACACAAAACAATTTATCTTATGGCATTTCCTGTAGGATCATGCAACATTACAAACACTTTTGTATTAGTGATTGTCAATGCTATTTTTTATGGGTCTCATTCTCTATATAATGGTTTATATTAGCTTGAATGAAGTAGTGTCTTCTTTCCTTCTTAAAACTTCCACAATGTTGTTAATGACCCTTGGAATGTAAGGAGAGTTTACCTTGATATTAGAAGATTGATTGTTATGAGAGTGTACCTTCTTTCAACTTATATCAATTTGTTTTCTTTATGGATTATTAAATACAATGTTTTTCTATTAAAGTACAATTTAAAGCTATATTATTATTAACTAGACAATTAATAAAATTAAAATTGAAAACTATTGTTTGCTAAAGTGCTTTTAATAAATCAATAAAAACAATTAATGTATCTTTAAATTAAAAGAGATATCATTATAAATATATTACTAATATTATGTTTAGTATCTAGATATTTATATGAATCATAGAGAATGGAGCATAATTTAATCTTGTAGTTAATTGAGCTTTTAAGCATAGGTTTAATAATTGCTTAATTATTCAAGTTCTTAATTTTTACGATTAAAATATGCTATTGTTAGATTAAATTTGTTGGTTTAGGGCTTTAAAATCAATAGAATGAAGTAATTACAAACACTTTAAAGTTAAAATTGATGTGTTAAATTATTGATAATTAATCATAGTTATGATGTGATTCTTCACATCTATGATATTAATTGAACTAGTTTACAATTCTTCTATTTGATTAATTCTTGTAATGATAAATCCTATTTTGGACTTGAAACATTGATAAACCAATAATGGCTACTGGGGATAATTGGGAAGGTCTTCATTGTAATACTTCTAACATGTGTTGTATGGGCTACCTTCAAACATGTAAATAAGGATGTAGAGGGTACCCTTGATGAAGAACAATTTAGGAGTGCAAGGAGTTGTTAACTAAAATTAAGGCAAGGATTTAATGAAGAAAGTGTTCACCATGGCCATACATGAGATACCAAATCCCACACAGCATAACATCTCAAAGATGAGGACCAATCAACTCGATTATAAGCTTTATTAAAGCCAATTGTTAACATAAGACATTGCTCACTAGTGTCTAGGCTCGCTCCATAGCCTCCCAAGCTAAAGCCACAATAACAAGAAGGAACCTCCCCTAAATAAATGCATTTTGCTATTTGGATCCACATACCTAGCCATTGTGTTGCATTCTTGGGGATATTCTTAATCAATTATTGATTAAGAAACTTAGAAAGGTGATTGGAGGGAAACACATCTAATGCCATACTATAGAAATCATAATTAATGGAGTCCCACATGGCCTTGTAAAATTTGCAAGGAAAACCATCAAGCCTAGGGGAATTTCCATTTTGCGTTGAGTTCAAGGTAGTAAAACGTTCATCCCTTGAAAAGTCTCAATTCAATATGTCTTGATCATCACTAGAGGTTTTTTGAGGGATAAACTATGCAACAATGATCCTGAATAGCAGGCACACAATCTATTAGATCATAGGGAGCACAAACAAATGGGAAATGAGAGCTAAGCATACTATGAACCTTTGTTAGATCTTCAACTAGAGAACCATTCGATTGAAAAAGACTAAGCACCTTGTCTATGGGAACCCTCTGCTTACGAAATTCAAAATAAACTTGGATCCCTCATCCCTGCTATCCCCAAATTTTGAACAATGAAGTTTCACGATATTGTCCTTGAGATATCCTATGTAATCCAAACCTTGTTCATTCCCTAATAGAGTGAAGTTTTTATGTTCTTTAGCATGGTAATTTTGTCTTTATTTACTTTTTATGCATTTTGTTTTTCTTGTAGGTTTAATATTGCTCCACTCGAAGATATTTATTTGAGTAGAACATCTAGGGAATAAAAGCACCAAATTTTTTTTTGTACTTTGTTAAGTACCAATAATGAAGGGGATGCCATAGTAGATCAACATCTATTTAGAAGATAAATAATTAATTACTACCTACCATTGTGAAGGGCGAGGACACTATTAAGTCAAATCCTTTGTGATAAAGTGAGAAAGTCATGGCACTTCCTCCACACGCAGTCACATGGTTAAATGATATGTTTCCCACATGATAAATCTCCAAACATGGATGGATGGACCACTAAATTAATTAATATGTTGGTAAAGCCGCTAACTCGTTTTTTCCCCCTTCTTTTCATGAAATATTTATAGAATTCAACATATAGGTGAGATCAATCTTTCAATAAATGCCATAGATAAAATTCAGAATTAGCATCCAATTTAACAATGGAATGCCAATGATAAGATAGGTGTAATGTGCATGCCTTTGAAACTCTCACCATTTACATCTATTTTGGTTTTTTCCCTTCAAACATGTTTTGCTGTAGGAAGAAAGATATTGGACGTTATCACAATGGTTGGAGAGGTTCTTCATACTATGAAAACTTCCAAATCCACTCTCTCCTTAGAAATTGACATGCAAAAGGATTATGATAGGTCACATTGGAACTTCCTAACTTCAATCATCAATATGGAAGTCATTTGTTGGTATAATCTCCTTTGATTACGATTGTTTTTTGTGGATAAAACTTTTTAATCCCCATTAATGGCTTCCCAACTTGACACTTCAAGTGGATTTGGGTAAGGTTGTCCGCTGATCCCCTTTTTTAATATTTTGGTAGCATATGGTACTTCTAGGATTGTAAAATTTCTCTAATTAAGATTGCTACAATATATCAAGTGGGCCTTTAGTTGAAGGTCAAACAATAATTTTTTATTAATGATACTATTCTTATGGGCTCAACGTCAATAGAGGGAGCAAAAATTCTAGAACATTTCTTTTGAGATTTGTTGTGAAGCTTCTTCAACAAGGTCCATTATGAAAATATTAGCTTATGACTTGCTTTTTCTTGCACTTATGGTTTGATTGTTGGTAGACATCCTATGATTTTCTCTTACTAAGGAGTGTCAAAGCTCATATATTTTGAGTTCCTATGTGACTCCAATCTATTAAAATAGTTAACTAAATGGTGTCTATGAACTTTCATGACTTTTGGCATTCCAAAGATGTTAATTTAGTAGGTAACATGGTGTTTATAACATCCTTATTCAATTACATGAGTCCTCTAACAACACCAAATCCATATTGTTTGCTCCCAAGATGATAAGGATGAGGTTAAAAAAGATTTTTCAAACTATATCCAAGTCTCTTGGTCTCAATAAACTCATAGATTGAAGTTGGTAAATTGGATCAGAATCTGTGATTCTCATGACAATCTAAGTGTTAGGGACTACATGAGAGTCAGAGATTCTCAACTCTTAAATTCAAATATGGTAAGAAGCTATTTGGGACAAATTTATCAATGGTTGAGATAAAAATAATCAAAACAATTTGTTGTTTCTAACCAATATTCCCCCCATAATGTACCCCATTCTTGAAACTCCATCATTGACGAAATAAGATAGTTCCTTCATTCCTTGATCTTGGAGGCATGCAAGACTTAGTAATTTACAAGGATAAAAGCTAAGGTGAAAAAAGGCCCTTTGGATAATGGAGGTGTAGGACAAGGCTTAGGCATTTAGGATCATGTTTCTCATCCTTATCCTTTTGCTTCAAAGGACATTGGGATGCAAAGTGGCCCATCTTGCCACATCTGAAACATTTCACCTTCGAAATGTCCTTTCGCTTCTACTTCTGCTGTCCCTTTGATGCTAGAACCACATTCTACTCCTCCTTCGTGGTCTTTGTACCACTCCTACTGCTCCATTGAGATTGACCTTAATAAGATCCCTCCTTAATTCTTCTTGTTTTTGGGTTGCCCACATCTCCTCCAATGAAGGTAGTTTTTCCCTGCCCAATATACTTTGGACGAAGACTTTCCATTCGTTCAAGGTTCCATTCAGGGTCATCCTTACCATCGCGGTAGACTAAGGAGTAGACCCCACTACAACAAGATGGTCTCTGGTGTCCTAAAGACACTGAATATAGGAGTTAACCCCTTCTCCCTTATGCATGAATATCCATTGCAACTTTTTGCTAGGTACATCTTCCATAGTTCGGAAGAACCTTCATATAGTGAAGACAAAGATTCCCACATTTCTCGGGCTTTATCTTTGCCCTGCAAGTGTGAGACCACATGATCTCAAACTCCATCAAGTATGTACCTCTTCACCTTTTCCTACTCGACTTTGTACTTCTTCTTCTTATCATTGTCCGTGGGAACAACCACAACACTCTTGATGTAGGCTTCAAGATCGTATTCCTCCAGAACAACTAAGATTCTAGTCTTCCATATGACATAGTTGAAAGCTCCTTCCAACCTGTCTTGATCTTTGAGCCCATGTGATGCCATCTCACCCAAAATTTTGAATTGACTCCTCTAGTCATTTCTTAGCACTGATCTACTATCTAAAAAGTGAAGAATTCAGACTTTTGGTGAAAAAAGTCTTATGAGGAGAAAATTCCCCTTCTATGTGTCTTCACTCTTTGCCGCCGGATTTCTGCCCTGGCAAAAATTGCGCCCTTCATGCACTGCGTCGAGGCTCTGTGTCACTCCATCTGCCTTTGCAATTTCATGAACAAGAAATCGTACCTCTCCGTCGACTCTCTCAGAAAGAGATTTCATCAAAATCTCTTCTTTCTTGACAAAGACTATGCAATCCCTTCAAGGGGATTCAAATTGCTGCCAAATGCATCTATTGGCCCCTCTGCTCAATGTTGGATCTTCTCTTCCTGTTTCCAAATCAATGCTCTGATACCATGTGAAAATTCCTACACTCAAGGAACCCCTACTACAACAAAACCAAATTTACTTCTCCTACTTGATTTTAATATACATTATCAAGTTATTTTCTTAATAATATTAAAGTAAATTACTTCTACAACCTACACCAATTTAATATGATTACATGAAACAAGAAACTGGGAAAAGAACAAGAGACAAAGGACACAATTATTTTTGGACAAAATAGTCCCTGGAAAAACCCAATATGGGAAAACCGGTGCAACAGCTCTGAGGGTTTTATATTATTATGTAGTAGTTCAGAATACAATGCTAGTTTTCCTACCAGAAAACCAGTGATAGAGAAAAATATAATGGCAGAAAACTGAGTGAGATTACCTCACTTCACCTAGCAGTTTCTGGCTGATCTGGCACCAGAACTGGCTAACCCCAACTATCTCTATGTTGGCCCTACGTAGGCCCTGTGTCAGCCTTACAAGCGCTGCGTAAACCCTGAGATGTCTCTTCTGCCTCCTAGAGCTTCTACGTCAACCTCTCCCGGTTGTTCTGACATCTCCCGGTAGTTCCTGATTTTTATGTGAGGGAAACTTCTCCTCTACGCTGCCTCTCCCTAGTTCAGCATTAGGCCTACGTGTGCCTAGACTAGCCCAACGTCAGTGCCTCTAGCTATTGCGCTGCCTCCACTAGTGGCTCTCTGCCTCTCTTCTCAATATTACTGAACTATCCCTGCCCTCTGTTGCAAAATGATCATTCAATTCAAATTTCTCATCTTCCTAGCCCCAAAAATCTAACTCCAGATCAATTCGTTCTCTTCGTGTGTGTGTTTCTAAATGAACAACAAAGCCTCCTTCTTATACTTTTCTCATTGAGACTTCAACAGCCAACATTAAGTCTGTAATCAATTGCTAAGATTAAAACTTGACTTGATCTTCTTTCTAGAACATTCTCACCCATATTTTTATTAATACCCATTAATACTTTAGTTTTCCTAAGTTTAGACTTAGGAACCCCATTAAAAATATTAATTATTTTAATAAAATACAATCCGGGTGGAATTTCACCAAACAATTTATGGGTTCTTTAGAACTCATGTGCCTTATCCTCTCCACCATTTTCATGGCTAGAGCACATCTAATGCTACAAAAACTAACATGAAGTAGGGTATTCAATTGGAAGAGGATTAAAGTTTTTCCATGGAATTGCAGGATTATAAATCTGTTGAGGAACCTGCTCAGGATAATAAACATTAGTCCAAGTATTAAATGGTGATGGGCTTTGAGTTATACCTGGCGGTTTATTCGATTCCTTACTTGACTTCCTGAGTACTTTTAGTAATCTTGGCAATGATGGGCAATATTCTGTTACATGAGCCTCTTCACAAATTCTGTGAACTTTTAGACTGTTAAGTGGGCACCTTCTGAGGAAGTGCATCTTTCTACAATTGGAGAAAAATAGAAACAATGGCTCTTTATCCTTCTCTTGTTCTTCCTGCAAATCATCCAATGTTGAAATCCAAAATTTAATAAGATATTTATCTTTATGTTCAAGAAAAATACTAAGTTGTTCACTTGTAAGTTCATCATTGGAGGATTTGTATATCGCTATAGTAGAATCAAAACTCCTCTTTGAAATATTCTTAGAAATACCATTTCTCTGTTCTCAAGAAGCCAAGTGGTATATTCTATCATCACATAGATGAGTATATAGGGGGTTTTTATGACACCCAAGAAATGAAAAACCTTAAGATGATAAGAAAGATATGCAGGAAAGAAACAAAATCAAAAACTTGTAAGAAAATCTAGGTAAAGAGCAAACCAAACTGCAACAGGTCACCAAGGTCAATCCCCTAAGCACCTCCCTAGAATTGGCGCCAAAATGTTGGGTGTAGATACATTTGAATAATGGACCAAAATTTAACGTCAACCCAGGGTACGTGGACTTCGAGACACAACACTAGAAATGCTATAGAGAGCCCTTAGCAACCTGGAAATTGAATTCTAGACTAACTTGCACATCAATCTCTTTATAGATTCCCACAAACAACAATAAAATTCAATCCTATACTCAAAGGCAACTTGAGAGAACATAAACACCAATCTTGCCATTTTTTAGAACAATCCTAATTATTGACCAACAAATCCGACCTTTTGACAAACTAAAGAGAAAACCCTTCTAAAAACCAACACATAAAGTCCAAATTCGATTTTGTCATGCAAATCAATCAAACTTCTCACTCCGAAAGCAAATGGAAATATTTCACAAATATTCAAATCAATCCCAAAAGGTGTATTATATATCAAAATACTTCCTATTGTACAGGACACATTAGACAACACTACTATGGATTGCACTTCCACATACCTTTGGGTATATTTTGGAAGTCCCCATTTGGTTGTTTTCGTGCAACAGGTAACCACGTTGACCGCCTTGTCTACTATGATACACCAAATACAACGTTCAAGGAGATTTCCTACATGTACCAGAAACAATATTATGCAGTTCACAATGACTTGGTAATCCTTATCTGCCTAGTTACCCCTTTTTTTATTTTGTGTCTTTCATTTCTAAAATCAATTAATTGATCGCGGAACAACATCCTTACTGTGGAATAATTCCTTAGTAGATCTTAGGTTCAGACCAATGGAAATAGTTCTTGAGTCTACCAGTCAAGGAAACCCCTTTGACGGGAATCCTAGTCCTTTTCGTTGTTTTGGAAATATTGGTTCTCCTGATATGGAAACGTTGTCCCTTCCCATATTTACCATTGGTTTACCAGTTTGTTGTTTTCTACCTCCTTGGTTCCAAATGTCCAAACTCCTTCTCAACCAAGTAGCCCTCCACCTAAACGACATCAACCTCAAGTTGATCCTAAAGTTGACCCTTTTCCTTCTTCACCTATTGTTTCTTCATCCCTTTCTTCCTCACATGATGAAATTATTTATTCTTTTCAGACCAGGAGGTAACTCCTCAAATCAAATCATGTTATTCATTCATGTTTTTCATTATTATATACAAGAGGGAGTGACTGTTCAGTTCATCTCTCGGTGAGTCTCCATCTTCTCTATAATTAATTTACACTAATAATAGTTGTTCACCCAATCCCTATGATTTGTGTCAAGATTCCCCCCTTTAATATGAAGGGATGTTGGTGAGTCCAAGCATCGTTCTGAATCTTTCAAGCTTTTCTCTTCCAAGTGCTTTGGTGAAGATGTCTGCAATTTGCTCATTAGTGGAACAATGGCAGAGATGGATTGTTTTGGCCTCAACATGATGTCGAATTAGATGATATTTAGTATTGTGTGCTTCGTTCGATCATGGAACTTTGGGTTCTTGGCCAACTTTATTACCGAGGTATTGTCAATCATGAGTGGAGTCGATTGTACTTGTTTTACTTGCGAATATTCAAGAATTTTCCTGAGCCACACAATTTTTTTTGTTGCCTCAGTTGCAGCCACATATTTTGCCTCTATTGTGGAATATTCTGGAACTGATTGTTTCTGTGATCTCTAGGAGACAACTCCTGATCCAAGACTCATAGCATAACCTGGAGTAGATACCCCAGTTTCTTTATCTCCATCGAAGTTTGAATCAGAGTATCCAATCAAGCTGAAGTCGCCCACCTGTGTATACTTGATTCCAAAGTCTTGAGTTCCCTGCAAGTACTTTAGAACTATTTTTGGAATAGACCAATGTCCTTCACAAGGCTTTCACATAAACCTAGAGAGGATTCCAACAACAAACGAAATGTCTGGTCTAGTAGTAGTTAGGTTATTGAGACATCCTACAAGTTGTCTATACTTTGTTGCATCCTCAAATTCTTTTCCTTCAATGGATGTGAGCTTTAAGTTTTTTTCAATTGGAGTAGTCAGAAGATTGCATTCAGTCATGCCAAACCTATTCAACAGATCTCCAATGTACTTCTTTTGAGAAAATAATATGGACTTTGGATGTTGAGTTACTTCAATACCAAGATAGTAATGAACATAGCCCAAATCAGTCATTTCAAAACCTTTCCTCAATTCCTTCTTTATGGATGCAATGTAGCTCCTATTGTTCCTTGTGACCAAAAGATCATCTACATATACAACAAGATATACAACTGTTTTTCCAACCTTCTTGACAAACAAAGTTGCATCATCAAGATCATAATGTTTGAAATTGAGTTTTAGAAGATGCTCAGTTAGTTTTTCATAACAGGCTCGTGGTGCTTGTTTGAGGCCATACAAGGATTTCACAAGTTTGTATACTTTATGTTCATGTCCTTTCACAGCAAATCCTTCAGGCCGGGACATAAAAACATTCTCTTTTAGATCTCCGTTCAAGAAAGCAGTTTTTACATCCATTTGATGGACTTTCCAACCATTCTGAGTTGCTGGGGAAAAGAGTGTCCGGATGGTAGCCCATTTTGTTGTGGGGGAAAAATTCTCCTCATAATCGACCCCTTCATTCTGTGCAAAACCTTTTTCCACAAGCCTGGCTTTGTGCTTGTCAAGTGAGCCATCAGCTTTACACTTGTTCCTGTAGACCCACTTGCAGCCAATTGGTTTGGTTCCCAATGGAGGATCAACCAGCTTCCAAGTGCCATTCCTTATTAAGGCATCATACTCCTTTTGCTTGCTTCTTTCCATTCATCATGAGGAGCATCCTCTTTGAAGGAATTTGGTTCAAAATCTGCAGACAAATTCAATTCACAATCATAAGAAACATCCATATCAACAGCTGAATCAGAGTCATCTACATCACCTCCATTTTCCAGTTTGAATTTCTAGTTCCTGTCTTTCCAACCTCATCAGGATGAACACTTTCAAGTGTCTTTGTCAACCACTTTGGGGACCTTTCTCAGATGGTCCAGGCTGCTCCGTTGATTGAGTTGGGACTGAATCAAGATTGAGTCTCCCAATTCTGTCAATCACATCACTCAAAGTTTCATATGTTGTTGGAGTTTCATGCGGGGGAGAGAGTGCTTCAAAAGAAGATTCCACGGGTTGATCTAGTATAGGAATCCCCCCTTCAAGATGTGGAATCTGATTATCAAATTCTTGAAATGATTTTGCATTTGCGAATCTATCCAAGTGATCAAGTTGCTGCTCAACAACATTGTCGGTTTTGGATGATTCAAGAAAGATTACATCTCTAGATACAACAAACTTTTTATTGACTTCATCATAGAGACGTATGCTTTGGAGGTGTTTGAATACCACAGGAAGGTACACTTACAACTTCTTGCACCAAGTTTGTTTCTATGTACCTTTGGTATCAAGGCATAACATGTGGAACCAAAGACCCTGATATGCTTTACCGAAGGAATGTGCCCATACCACATTTCATAAGGAGTCTTGTTTCTAATAGCATTAGATGGACATCTATTCTTTACATATACAGCACATAGAACTGCATCTGCCCAAAACATCAATTTTACATTTTTGAAAAAAATCATGGAGCGTACCATATTTAAGATTGTCTTATCCATTCTTTCAGCTACTCCATTCTGTTGGGGATTATAAGGCGCAGTTGTTTGATGTTTGATCCCATGTTGGTGAAGATATTTTTCAAATTCATTTGAAGTGTATTCTTTTCCATTATCAGTGCAAATAGAGCCAATATGAGATTGTGCATAATTTTCAGTCCATGTATGAAAGTTCTTGAATGTTTGAAAAGCATCAGATTTTTTCTTCAATAAATAAACCCAACACATTTTGGTGTAGTCATCAATAAATGTCATCACATATTTATTTCCATTTGCAGAAGGAACAAACATTGGACCACATAAATCTGAATGAATGAGTTCAAGTTTTCTATGTGCTCTGGAATGTGAATCATGAAAAGGCTGTTTGTTATGCTTTCCTAAAATGCAAGCATCACATTGCATAAGTTTCATAGCAATTGTAGGCAAACTAGTAACACCATTTTCCTTCAACAAGCGGAGGCTTTCATAGTTCAAGTGTCCAAATCTAGCATGCCATAATAAACTTGATGGAAATGTACCTTCTTCATAATGAGAATTGTATGAGAGATTTTGTGCATGAGCAGAGGTACCTTGCAGCTTGAGAAGCCTTTCTTCTTCTATCCCTATCATGAAAAGTGAGTGGTCTAATGCTTTTCTCACCTCAAGCTTTCCATCAAACATATGAATGGAGTGTCCTTGCTGGTGGATGTTGACCAAGGATAGAAAGTTTCTCTTCAACTATGGGATATAGAGAACATGATGCAGAAGAAAGTTTGGAAGACCAAGCAATTTAAGCCTGATTGTGCCAAGCCCTGATGGCTTGAGTTTTTATTTGTCTGCAAAGTATACTGTGCCATCAACAATGTCAGTAAATTATTCAAAAAAATCTCTTCTAAAAGTCATGTGGCAAGTTTCTCCTGAACCAAGCAACCAATCATTTTTCCAAGAAGCAAGTGAAGCATTAATTAAGCCTTCATTTACTCCAATATTACAGTGTGCCACAACATAGTGAGAAGATTCAGGTGCTTTACCTTTCTCTTTGTCATTAGTTTTACCTTTGCATTGGTTTCTTTCCTGCTCAATTTTGTCCCAATGTAACTTTCATGTGGATGCATCATGTGATCCATCTCTTTTGCAGCGTATGCAGTGCAAATCTAACTTTTCTCCTTGAGAGTGTCTGCCCCCCCTGCCTTTAAAATTTCTTCCTCTTCCTCTTCGACCACCTCTTCCTCTGGAAGAATCTTGAGCAAGATTCTTTTCTCTATGAGCAAGGCATACAGCCTCTTCAGAAGACTCAGGAGCTATCTTCTTCCCAAAAGATTTCTCTCTTTTAGCAATTTTTTTCACAAGGGAGTAAAAGGTAATATATTTGAGGTTTCCATTTGCTTGCAATGACTCAAGAGAATTTGAGTAAGTGGGATAAAGTGCCTTGAGAAAAGCTATCAGAGGAATATCCAGTTCAACATTAGTGACATTGATATCATGCATTATAGATTTTACTTTTGATGCAAGAGCAAGAGGATCCTTATTTTGTCATTCAAGGGTGAAGAGTTTAATCATGAGTTGAACAACTTCAAGTGCAAAGTGTAAGTCATAGTGTTGTGTCCATCTCCAACACACACTCCTTTCCACAACTCATTAAAAATGAGAGCGTGTTTGATTTTCCTCGACCATTCTGGATAGTTCTCCTTCCCGGTGAGAACCACTCCCACAATAGATATCAATGAATGCATTGTAAAATCTGTGTAGTGTAAAAAAAATACTTCTAGTGGCAAAAATGTAGTTCTAGTGGTTGGAATGCAAAAAAAATGTAATCTGATATTTATGGGAAAAGGGGATACATATGGAAGCTAAGAGATTAACCTGTGTGGGGAGGGCTAACGGTATACCAACGAGGTATGGCAGTGTTAACCTCTATATGGAGACCCATGGTAATGCATGAAGGGAGTGTTAGGATTCAGTGTATTTAAGTATAAGTTACAACGTTTGCCAAGCCAACCCAAGCTGGGGTCTGCACTTTTAAGATCAACCTGTCAATGGAAGTCACAACCTTCTTCAAGGAAAGAAATTTTACTCATAGATATGTCTGCAAGGATTGAAATCTTACATGTTTGTCTTGTGAACAATGTTAATGATAAGGGGCCACCCCATTTTGAGTACATTAGCAATGTTATGTATTCAAACTCCGTTAGCAAGTTGGGGCCACTCTTGCAATCGCATTCTGACACCTCTGCACTATTGGTGACAGATGCCCTTGCGTCCAACTTAATGGAGGTGAGCTGTCATTCAATTCAAATAGATATCTTATCAAATGGAGATATTTGGTCTATGAATGTGGTGATCAATGTATGGGTCCTCCAAGTTGTCATAATAGAGTTTCACAGAAAGGTGTGAAGAACCAGTTGGAGGTGTTCAAAACAATGGCAAAGGTTGGGGCGTGCAGTCTTGGGATCCAATTCCTACTCTACATATATGAACCAGAGAAAATTCAATGTTAAATAAATGCAGCGTAGATAACGTAGGTATAACATTATGAGAAACGACAACACAAGTGTATAGAATGCAAAGAAGGTGACAGTTCTGCAAAATAGGAAGAACAAGAGGGAATTAGAAAGCAGAGAGGGAAGCCAAAAATGGCGCTAGCTCTGATACCATGTCAGACCAGGAGGTAACTCCTCAAATCAAATCATGTTATTCATTCAGGTTGTTCATTATTATATACAAGAGGGAGTGACTGTTCAGTTCATCTCCTGGTGACTCTCCATCTTCTCTATTATTTATTTACACTAATTACAGTTATTCACACAATCCCTATGATTAGGTGCCAACAATTCTAGTGACCAGGAAGATAAGAAGAAGAAGAAACAAAATAAGTAGGGGGGAAACCATACAACCATTGCTATGAATGCAACTAATGTTGAGAAAATTTCCATCAAGCTTTGTAAAGTTAGATTCCCTTGCATGCTTTGTAAGGGTAACCACCTTCTTAGATATTGTCCTAGTATTGCACATGTATTAGAAGTGTGGTCCATAGGCTCACATTATCCCATGTCAGCAGCCTCTAGAGATCATGTTGATGATAAACCATCAACTAGTGATAGTAAGGTCCACGGGAAAATAGGGTAAAGTTAATTTTCCCTGTAGGTTATGTGAATGGAATCATCCTATTCACCTTTGTTATTATATGAATGAATCCTCAGAAGTGTTGGAAAACCTTTATGCTTCTCAGCAATGACTTCCAACTGGCTACCGAAATATTTTCCCCAATCCTCCACTAGTTGATGAAGTGATTGATCCGAATCTAATCAATCCCACTCTATCAAAACGTGAATCCCATGAGTCCATTCCCAACCAACCATTGGTTGAGAGAATGGTTGACTTGTTTCCACCTTTAGTTGATCATACTTTTCCCGTAGAGAGTGAGGTTCATACTGCTAAGGTTCTTCTTATTTCTTTAGATCCTATCGAACAAGGAGACATTTTTCCTATTGTCACGAAACCCCCTCCAAGTAATGACTCACTTGGTTAGACTATTCAACATGTACAAGTAAGTCAACCTATTTATAACATGCCACAAGTGCCAATTAGTCAGCCTATTCCAGGAATGACGCAAATTTTGTCAGGGAAATCATTACAAGGAAGACCTCAAGCTCCTATTGGTCAGACAACAACCTTGCAACAACCTTATTTGGGCTAATATTTCCAAGGTCCAAAATGCCCAAAAATATTAAGGCTACCCAAACTATCCAAATAATTTGTATCAAGGTGGGATGCAAATGTCTGTAGCCCAACGCATCTCGTCCTATCCTGGATATCCCTCATCAGTAGTTAACCTTCCTCCACATGGTTACTGAGCTACCTAGGGGTCACAACAAAGCTCCTTTTCTTATGTCAATCTTGTTAAAAAATGAAACAAGGTCCATCAGTAGATTTCATTTTCTTGTGTCAAGCTCGTTAAAAAATGAAACAAGGTCCTGGAGTAGAGTTCCTTTTCTTGTGACAAGTTCATTAAAAAATGAAAAAATGTCCCATAAGCATAGCTATTTTACTATTTCAAACTCATTAAAAAATTAAACAAATTCCCCTGCAATTTGAGTCTTGATTAGATCTCGTAAATTTTGAGTCAATTATTTCACTTGATCTTGTAACTGAACCTTCATTCCATCCACCTATTAATAGCTAGTAGTCTAATTAGGTGAATGAAATGAAGGGGGGCATGTCCTTAGAATTAATTCATTATGCTAGGGGCTTGAAAACCAATTCCAAGCATAGTTTTTTCTCTATTTCAAGCTTGAGTAAAAATGAAACCATTCTCCCCCGATCGGGGTGTGACGGGATGCGAGACCCCTGTGAGGATCATCGTTATGATTAACCAAGTGTGGATCAGGGAAGGTGGGTGGCCCACCCAACACAACCACATGCTCAAGGTAATTAAGGAACCAATGACCCATAACCAAGTGGCGAAGCAGACCTCGGGCATGGTAATTTGGGTTTTACAAGTGGTAAGTTTGGTGGTAAGCTTAGCATTATGCATGTAAACGTTTTGGTTTCACCTCAGGAGTTGTGATGAGGTGGTGAAGGTTGCTCGTGGGACCAGAGACCTGCGCCATAGGCAGAGCACCCAGGGCAACAATCAAGGCACGACGACAAGGCAAGGTTACTGGTATGTATCTTAGGCCTTCCTAGTTCATGAAATGGTGATATTGCTACATGGATCAAAGATGGAATGGTAGGGTTTAGTGATGATAATGCATGGGTTAATTGGGATTGGGTTAAGTCCGCCTTTGCTAGCATCTGGAATGTTGATTTCAGTCTTTTATGGAAATTTGTTGGCTCATATGGGCATGTATGGGGTTGGTTTGAGTCCTGTAATTATAAGCGTTTGAGGCTTATATGGGTCTGGGGTTGGTTAGAGAATCTGACATCTTCTAGCCTAGAGGGGCATGTATGGGGAGTCAGGGTTATCACCCAATGTCTGGCCTGTAAATTCTGTGAAGGCCTCATTTAATTCATGGAGTCAAAGGCTTGGTCAGGCCTGGAGTCGGTTAGATATTTTGGGAGGAGTAAGGCATTCGAACCATTTGAAAGATATGGAGATGGTTGGGCCTTCTACCAACCCAAAGGCAAAGGCCAAGGGTGTCAAGGTTCTTTGTGTTATCATTCCTCAGAATAGGAAATGGGGAACCAAAATGGTCTCCCATAGGAAAGGGATGGATGGTAAAACCTGCATTTGGCATTTGGACGGTAAAGATTTTATTGAACCATCTATGTGCACCACCCTTTCAGGTCTACCTAAACTGCAAACTCCTCCAACTCCAACACTGTTGGTTCTTGCTATGGTGAGGGCTTGGAGGTACCGCAGTTGTTGGGCGACCTAGTCTACGTCAAAATGGTGAAGGCAGAGGCCGGTGTGGGGAAGTGAGGGTGCCATCGCGACAACAACCAAAACAACATGAAAGGTAAATCCCCATTGGCTTTGTCTACCAAGCCCCATCGTAAAAAAATAAGGAAAACAGGGGAGGAGAACATGCAAAAACTCATGTATGCTTACAGAGTTTGATCCCCGGCACAAGTGAAGTCCATTATCTCATCATGGGAGGCAGAATTGAATGCCAAAGCGGCTGCAGAACTGATTTGAACAGAGGACTGGGAACCTTTGGTAATGGACCCTGGACATACCCACGAAAGGTTGACTCTGTTCAAATAGTCAATCCAATTTTATTATGTAATGAAGAGATTACTGGCGAGAACCATGTCAAAAACCCAGAACTTGGATGCCCCCCAACAAACCCAACAATATGAACCAAACCTCAAGGACATTCAATAGGAAATACAAGTAGTACAGGTGCAGCAATACCATTAGAATGTCCACCTTGGCAACATGGAAAAACAAATACAAAGTATACAACAAAATGAAATTCCAGGGTTGAGTGCAAAGGACCCTGCCCCAGTAGAATCGTTTGATGATTGACTACTGAGAAGTCATGAAATTTCTGAAAGTTTGTGATTCTTTTGTTGTTTTTATGATCTGGTTGGATAGAGTTTACATTGTCAGTAGTACATATAGATGGTTGATAGATATGGCAACCTATAAAGCTTAGATAGACATACTCAAACTGTTTATGTTTTGGACAGCTTATGATGCTAATTAGTGGCCAACAAAACTAGTTTCCTTCAGGCAGGTTGAGGCCACCAGAGATATTTTTGTAACATTCTCTACTTATGATTAATAGAAATATACTTCCAAGCTTACACAAAAATAAATAAATGAAACCATTTTCATCCTATACCTCGCGATTGACATTTTTATCAACTTGATTTTGCTAGATGAGCCTTGGCTTTCTCATTCCATTGTCACCATCTTCTTGGCTGATCATACACTTTCACTTGGTTGTTTTACCCTAACCTGGGGAATCGTTGTGATGAGTGGTCCTATTAGCCAACCTCTTAACCTATACGTGTTTTGAGAAGTTCCATCATGATCGAAACCAATTTCCACCCTTTATACCAATCGTTCCTCCAAGAGGAGTTCTCTTTAATCTCTTTTCAGACTCTCAAAACATAAAAAGATTGTTGAGCACTTGTCTTTTTGAACTCGTTAAAGTAAATGAAAATATGTATACCTAGTATAAGTTTAACGCTTTTCTAGATTGGGATAGACTATTTACAAAAAAGTAATACTTTATTCAAACATGACTAAAAGGTTCTCCTAAGTATCATTTTATGCCTTTTCGAACTCAAGGGACTAAATTTATGAAAATGAACCTTTGGAGTTTTTTTTCTTCGCCTCTTTTTCAAACTCTCTAAATATAAAAAAAGAGTTGAGTTACACCTTCGTTGGACTCATAAAACTATTAAACAATGTTGGACTTGTTAAGCATGGAGAGACTGAACCACTCTTTCTCAAGGTTCATTAAATATACTCATAAGGATCCATTTGAAGGATGAACTTATAGATAAAGCATATGTTATCCTCCTTCATATGTGGATCTCAAGCCTAGATTGGTAAAACCTAAACTACCACTTTTACCTAATAAATTCAATGCCTCCCATATAGAGTCTAGGTTGGCTTTTGGAGATTACTAGTGTCATCATGCTACTACTTTGAGCTTAAGGAACCATCATCCATTGATGCATTAGGGTGAAGGTTGAAGGTTTAATTTGTGGCAAGGAAGGAAAAGACAATTGGGGAGGCATCAACAAAGTCAAACATCTATAAATGGTTGTAACCCTCTCCTTCATTTATTAATACAAAAAGCACTTTGTTTTCCTATACTTGTATCATGTTGATGCTTATGTATTTCAATGCCTTTTGACAAATTGATTAGAGACATCAGTTTATGCTATTTGGATATTGTAGTTCTCTTCCTTGTTTTAGTCATTATGCAGGTTCCATTTATAGCACTTGGAGCTAGATTTGAAGCTTACAAGCAAGGAGAAGAGGAGGGCGTACTATAGATTCTAGGTAGGTATTTCTTTCGTATACTAATATCTCTAAGGAAAACATAGATCTTTTTGCACCTGTTGTTTCTAGATTAGGCCACTAGATCTAGGGAGTTCCCTTGTGTCTGTGGAATAGAATTTTCCACATAACAATGATTGGTCACACACACACACACACCAGTAATCTATCAAGGATTGTAGCTAAATTTACTTCTTTAGTTTGAATTTTTAAGATGGTTTGGAATTTAATTTGAAGTAGTTTCCAATTCAGTTCAAATCTTTTCCTGATTTTAATATGGTTCTTTTGATTCGGTTCAATAAAGTAGATCTCAATTCTATTCATAGATTAGTTTTCAATTCAAGTTCAGTAATTTAAATTTCAATTCTACAATTAGAATAGCTTTTCATTCCAAGTCAATAACATAGAATTTATATTTTTTCATTTCTAATTCTTTCTTTTTGAGTAATTTCTTTTAAAGTTATTTTACTTGACAAACCTTATGGAAAGAACATGTGTGTTTTCTTAGTGAGAATTGAACTAGAAACCATATAGATGTATTTGCATTTTAATTAGAATTTTAATTTCATAATCAAAAGAATGACTCCTAACATATATAGTGCACATACACTTCACAAGTACACAAACCTCGATTTGACATTTTAGAGACATAATTTAACCATCAATTAAATTACTCAACAAGCATCTGTTGAATGTTGTCTAAAAATGATTGTAGTATCTATTTGAGGAATTATTATTTCTTTCACTAGTTTAACGGGCTTTAAAGTAATCTCTACCAATTTTTTCCAATCTTTAGTGATATTGTTAACCAATGGATTTTCTAAAGTATTTTTTTCTTGGGAATCCATCGAAGAAATTTGAACAAGAGAGGTATTTTGAGGAGTGACTTGATGTGTTGAAGAACTAGTAACTTTCTTTGATATACCTTCCCCTTTTGGTAGTTTGATCAAATGCAAAGGTAAGGTAGATCTTCTAGAGTCTCTAAAAACTAAAAAATTCCAATAGTTGTCTAGGGATATATAGGTATCTTTATTGTATATAGATAAATAAGAAGAAGATCCATGAAATAATTCATTGTAATGATTGGCCTCATGAACATATTTTCTAATATTTGCATCAACAGTTAGATTCTCGACCAAGTTGTAAGGATCATGTGGCTTTGTAGGAATAGTAGCTAACTTCAACTCATATAAATGTTGTAGTTCCTTCTCATCATGAGTATAATTATGGAGGGAAACAAACTAATTTGCAAAGGCAATTTGGGCCATTGTTTCTTAAAAGCTTTCTTTAGTTCGAGGGTTATCCATGTTTCAATTATTTGATGAGAAACTTCCCTACATAAGCTCTTATATTAAACATATAGGGGTAAAACATGTGGCCTACCATTACTTCCCCAAACCATTATATAAGTAAATAGTTATTTTGCAAACCAGTCCCCAATTCTCAATAAACAATCCATTTTATATGAATACATTCTTGGAGGCTTGGAATTGAAAATGGCTTGATAAATGAGATCCATAACAAGGTGTAATATTCGGTCAAAATGATTAAAATAATTCTCTTCCCATAATATACTATGATAAATGTGGATGGGAAGGGGATCAACAAGTGTCCATTTCCAACCAATGGCTGGAAAGTCTAAGGAGAAACAGATGGTGTCCATTACAAAGGCAAACATATAAAAAGGAGGGATAAGGGTGACCATCTTACTAGAGTGGAAATAAATGATATGCTTTACTAGATTATCATACAATATTTTGACGCAATTAAAAATAAACCTTTCATCTACCCTATGAATAAGAGGGACCCAGTATTTAGAGAACTATGAAATATTTTGATAGGGAAATAATCTACATAACATAAAGGTGACATAACAAAAAGGAGAGTTTAAATATTGAATGGAATAGAGGCCATATGAATCTTCTTTATGATTTTTAGGTTCTCGCCTCCAATCTCTAATCAAATCAGGGAGCTCTTTCTCCTTACTACCATATTCTTCTTTCATAAATCTCTCTCCAAACTGGGAATTATAAACAAGTTATGGCTCGGGAAATTTATACATACCATGGAGGTGATGTAACTTGAAGGAACCAATAATTGTGTCACGCGAGGTGACAAATTTGATTTTATTGATGTCCACATTCTCAACCACCCAACTAATCATATCAATATAAGGCAACAATCTCAAGCGAGCAACAATTGTATGCATGTGAAATTTAGCAGCATCCTGAAGAGTTGCTTCTAAATTTTTGTTATCACCTCTCTGAAATTGCCACAATCAACCTCACATAGAATTATGTTGATATTTCCTTCTCTAGTAGCTTATACATTGCATTCCAACTTGAAATGTTGAAATTTTTGTGCATATAGTGTCAAAAAAGAGGAAAGAATCTACTAACTTTTCGTCAATAGTCTCCCAGAATGGCCCAGTTGGTTGTTGCACTGACATTTTCTTCTTTGGTTTCACCATCCTAGTAGTTGATAAAAAGCTTATATAGGCGTTCCACTATTACAAAGGGAAAATTCGAGTTAAATAAATTTTCACTAAGTTATTACCTTAAAACTTGTAAATTAAATAAAATTGCAGGTAGTCGTATAACTTAAAACTTTCACATGAAAAAGTAAATAACACAAAAGTTGGTAAGTACAAATAAATTTATTATGGGCACATTTTCCAATTTGTCATGCCAACATGAATTTTGTTCAAGGATGACATATGGTGTGAGGTGATTTGAAGGGCTATGGGTTGGCAGTCATCGTGGTAGATTATATCAGCCTGCAAGTTAAAGCCTAGAAGGAACGAAGGGTGTGTGTTTAAGAAATGAGTGGGGTGACTAGATCTAGGATGATTTGGAGGGGATCATGCATGTTCCAATGAAAAGAAATGCATGGGTATATCAACATTGCATGGATGGAATAAATCATCCTAGGAGCTAGATCTCAAAATAAATAGTGTTAGTGTATTGAAAAGGGCTAGGATGACCTATCATGAGATTACATGGAAAGTGGGATACTCAAGGCCCAATAAGCTAGTTGGAGAGGGGGCATGTGTCGGGCCTACAAGTGGAGGTGCCATACTGAGTTGTCTCAGGATTTTGTCCCCGGCTTGTTTGAATAAAAGGAGTGCATGAAACCTCTGAGGAAGGAGGACTAAGATGATGTGTAATATCGGTGAGACAAATAGCACGAAAGGTAAGTTTAAATGAAAGCCACATGAATGAGGAGAGATGCACATATGCCACGATGTATGACTGTGTCACCCTAGAAGGTGATCCAATGGAATATTAGAAAGTGAAGTTTGTGAAAGCTCCAGGGAAGAACCTTCAGGCAACGTGTCGAATAGTTAAACAAAGCACATGAGGTTTATTTTGAATAAAGGATTTCATAACACTTGCAAGCATGAAACCTTGGTATATTTGAAAAGTGCTTGGTTGCGGTGGTTCTAGCCCATGGCCTTATTAATATATTTTATTAAATAAGTTATGTAATTTAGACTTTAGGTTAAGTATATTGATCAAATATAAAATTAAAGGGCCTTTTTGAAAATTTTAAAGAAATATTAAGGAAAATATGATTCTAAAAATTTAAGGGGTCCCCATTTTTTTATTATGATATTGATATAAAATGTGGGTTGTTGTTTGCTACAATAGATCCCTAAGTCTATATCAAGGTTAATGTAATATCAAAGTTAGTCAACCAATGCAGGGCACTACATACACCCCCTCTTAACTATAGACTTCATACTTAAGTCCTCTAAATAGAAAAGGAAAATGATTATGCGTCTCTTTGGTATCCTCCCAAGTAGTTGAACTGGGGCCTTAACTATCCCACTAGATCTTCACTTAGTCCACCCATCACTGTCTAATCTATAGGTTTTGATAGTATAGTATGTGAACTAGCTTGGTAATCATTATGCCCTCTTCCGGGACCTGCAAACGACTCAAGTCAATAACATATGAAGAATTTGAAATATAATGATGTAATACAGACACATGGAACACATCATGCATGCATGCTAATGATTTAGGTCAAGAAAGCCTATATTCCACCGACCCTTTCTTCTCTATAATCTCAAATGGTCCCACAAATCACAGAGAAAATTTCACTCCCTTCCCAACTTATGGAGATATTTTGGGGCCTTACTCTCAAAACAACCTATCCCCCACTTCATAACTTTGATCAATCTTATGAGCATCGATAAAGCTCTTTTCCCAATATTGTGCTTCCTTTAGCCTCTCCTTGATCATTGTCATTTTTTCTTCCATCTCTTGTACTAATTTCAGACCTATTAATACTTGGCCCTTTAGTCGATCCCAACTGAGAGGTGTTTTGGAAGGCCTCCCATATAAGAAATCAAATGACGCCATTTTGATGGGACTATGATAACTATTATTGTATGAAAATTCCACCGACGGTTAAAACTCTTCCCATATTTTTTGTTGATCTATCACATACATTTATAGCATGTCTTCGAGGATTTGATTAGTCTTCTCTGTTTAACCATTTGTCTCAAGGTGATTAGGAGTGTTGAAGTTTAACTGGGTTCTCAAGGCTTCATGGAAACTAGTCCAAAACCTTCCTATAGGCACTACTCCCCTATCTAATATGATCTTCCTTGGCACTCGATGTAATTTCACAATCTCATTAATGAAAACTCTAGCTACCTCTAGTGTTTTATATGTAGTCTTAACTAATATAAAATGCACACTCTTGGTCAACGTGTCTACCACTAAAAATATAACATCATGTCTCATTGCGGTCGTCGGTAGCCCCATGATGAAATCCATTCATATAACTTCCCATTTATACTCCAGTGTCTCATACGGTTGCAATATCCTTGCTAGATGTATGTGCTAAGATTTTACTCGCTAACACTAAACATCTTGCTACAAAATTTACAATGTCCTTCTTGAACCCTTTCCTAAATAATAATTATTTTAGGTTCGCATTAATCTTCTAAATGCTAGGGTGTGCCATGTATACTACAAGATGCTTCAATCAAGACCAATTGGTGTACATCTTCATTTGATGGCACATATATCCTTCCCTAGAATCATAGTAGCCATCAAAATCTAGAAGTATCCCTCATATTTTGGGATCATCATTTCATCCTCCTCTAAATTTTTTCTAACTTCGTGTATTAGGTATCCTCAATTTGTAAATTAAGCAACTTATCCCCTGGGTTTGGATTTGAGGGAATTATCGAAGATATTTGAGGCCTTTCACTTAAAGAATCCATCACCCTATTTATTGTTTCTTTTATGTATGTAATATCAAAATCATATTCTCATATTGAGTTTGACCACCTTCTTTGTCTAGCGTTTAGATGGTCTTGGTTGAATATGTGTTGTAGTCCACCATGAGTAGTCTTAAGTTCAAACTTCCTTCCTAGTAAGTAGTGTCTCCAAATATTTAGGGTGTATACAATAGATTCCATTTCCATATTGTATGTTGTTTAGTTCTCTTCATGGGTTCTAAGCTTCCTTGAAGCATATGCTACTACTCTTCCCTCTTTCATCAATACACAACCAAGTCCTTCCTTGGAGGCAGTAGTGCAAATAAGAAATTATTGCTCCATATCTAGCACCTTCAAGATCAATGCAGTTGTTAATAATACTTTTAACCTATGGAATGTCTCTTCACATTTTTTTATGTCAAATGAAATTCTTAATGTTTCTTTGGAGTTCAGTAATGGGGATTTCTATCTTCAAAAACCCCTTTAAAAACCTATCATAATATCTAGCCATGCCCATGAAACTACACATTTTGGTTAGTGCAGACCATTCCATGATAGTCTCTATTTATTTGGTTCACTGTGATACCCTCCCTAGAGATAATGTGTTTGAGATAGTGGATCTGGGATTGGTAAAAGGAACACTTTGACATCTTTACATACAATTGGTTCTCTCTCAAACAATATAAAACTACTATAAAATGTTAATCATACTCCTCTAGGTTCCTTGAGTAGATTAATATGTCGTTGATAAAGAATTGTATGAACTTATCTAGGTATTCCCATAATATTTCATTCATCAAACTCATAAAAAACATCTAAGGCATTTGTCAATCCAAAGGGTAATACTACAAACTCAAAATGCCCAAAACTTGTCTTAAATGTTATTTTTGGGATATGTCCTTCCTTGATTCTTAATTGATAATATCCAAACCTCAAACTTATCTTTCAAACATAGTTTCTCCCCTCATTTAGTCAAACAAGTTATCTATCCTTGACAGAGGATACTTGTTTTTTATTGTCACCTTGTTCAAATAATAACAATCAATGCACAATAGCCAAGACCCATCCTTTTTTTTAACAAAAGATATATGGGATCCTCAAGGAGATATGTTGGGTTGTATGAACCCCAAGTCCAATAATTTCTTTAAATGGATTTGGATTAGATTACCTCTGATTGGAAGTGTTTTATTGTTTAGATTACCTTTGCCTGAAAGAGATTTTTCTTTTCCTCAAACTTTTTAGAGTCGCATACGAATACACTCCCAAATGTTATGATTTAAATTATGTTACAACACTGAATATTATGCAAGAACAATGATTTTCTTTACGGTTTCCTCAACACAAAAAATCAACTTGTCCATTTTACTTAAATTGGGGTCTCTTTTTTTTGGAGTTGTATTTAGTGCGACTTTTTGGACTTTCCGGAGCCGGAGTCCGGTGGAAAAATTTGAGGTGAAATCTTGATTTGTGTTATTTAAACTAGTTTTTGACTGTGTATATGGATTCAACACCCTGGAAAACCCCTATGGCACTTCGATTGCACATGATTACCCATCAAGCTTGTGATTTCTATAGTTCCCGCTGGATTTTAGAGAAATTTTACCAGAAAAACCCACCGTAAAAGCTTCCAAAAAGTCACACTAAAGACGACTCCTTTTTTTTTTAACCAACAATAAGCTCATAGTGAGATATCCACAAAATTAAATGGTTTTTTTTTGGGTTTTCTCAACACAAGATAATTAACTTGTCCATTTTACTAAAATTGGTTTTTTTTTTTTTAATATTTAAAACCAATAGTAAACTCATAGTGACCTATCCAAAAAATTCAATGATCTTCTTTAGTGTTTCCTCACCACAAGATAATTAACTGGTCCATTTTACTTAAATTGGGGTTTCATTTTTTTTTATCAATAGTAAACTCATAGTAAGCTATCCACAAAATTCAACATTCTCAATTTATAAAATGAATTAATGATTGACATTGAAGGAGAATCCCTTTCGATCTAACTGTCATTTGACTAAACTATACTCCCATAATTTACACATTTGGTTAACAATACAATTCTAAAGTTGAACTCCAAGTGTTTCTTCCTACCTCACACTTGTCAAGGAGGTGAACTACTCTAAATTTACATTAAAAATATTTATTATGTCACTACTCTGCATAGGCAACTTTGGGTTTTGAGGGATGACGCCTGCAACTGGGTTAGGGCTCCGGAACTTGAGGCCTGAGGTCATCCTTGGATGGATTGCCGAGAAAACAGTTCGTGAATGAGGACAACATTGATGACCTATTGTACGACAACTTCATTGTGAACATGTTCAACACCTACACTTACCCACGGGAGTACTTATCATAGATTGGTTGTCATGAAAAACACAACAAAATGCCTTTAAGCTATTCAATGATGACAACTTTGTAGATTGACATAGGCTTTGTGGTTGATCTAGGTTTGGATACCATAAAAGGTTTGGCTGGAAATCGTTCTCTATTTGTTCCTCTTCTTAGTCATATTCACAATTTGGGTTTTTTCTTCATTAACCAGATCTATGTTGAAAGTCTTTCACTTCGTAAAATAAATTGGTGGTTCAACACTAGGGACCTTGACCTCACCAGGACATTAGCTTTGGAATGGGATCAATATACTTCACAGTTAATCCTAGTAGAGATACAAGATAATATGTCTTGGTATGGAATTAAGTTTAAGGACTAGATCTTGGTTAAAGGCATTTATAACCAAATGACACAAGATTGAAACATGATGGATTAATGTTTGTGGTTTCAAAAGGCCTGGAGTGGGAGATTTCTCTCAAATTAAGATTTTTTACTTGGTTGTTTGTGCACAATAGGATTCTTACGTGGATAAATCTCCTTAAAAGAGGATTTAAGGGGCCTGGCAGATGTTCCTTATGTGTTGCAGATAATGAAGATATGGGCCATCTTTTTCTTACCTTCCCATTTGTAGTTTCAATTTGGTATGGGGTAATGCATGGGATCAACATTATAGTTGTTTGGGATAACAAATCCATTGAGCATTGCCTTAAACAGTGGTTTGAGGATTGCAAGGAATATAAAGCTTTACCTTTTTATATTCTATGGGGAATGTGGAGATGTAGGAACTCAAAGATATTTGACCAAATTAAGTAAGATGTTAGAGGTACATGTCTGAAAGTTATTGGATACTTTTTGGAAATCAGGCCAAAGAAGAAGAGTATGTCTAGATGTTACGTGCAGATTCAAGATGTATGGACAAAGTACCCAGTTGGCTTCTTTGATGGGCCATATAATAATAGGGTATGTGGCAGTGGGGTGTATATAGAGATGAAATTGGGCACATTCTATCATTTCAGTTGGCACAATGGTGTTGGTACTAATAATAGATTTGAGCTTATTTCCCTTTGGGGAGTCTTAATTTGTGCAAAACAGCTTGACATTGGACAACTAGAGGTGTTTGGTGATTCAAAAATGATTATTGATTGGGTTCAAATGAGGTCTAACTTCGAGTCGCCATCTCTTACTCACTGGATGCATTGGATTAGAACTATTAGTAAGACTTTTCAGATTATCCTTCTCACACATCTTCAAGGAGAAAAATCGGGTACTAGCTCTCTTATGTAAGGAAGGATGTTGTGGAATGCCAAGTATGATTAGTTTCTATGTTTACAATGGTACTTTACAAAGATTGGGAACTATAAATTTCTAAAGGACTGATGGAGATAATTTCTTAGACTTTAGTAAGATATAATTGATGCTTAAAAAGTTTATGTTTCGTTTTTCTTGAGAAGAAATTTCAAATATTGTTAGAAAGAAATTTCATGTAGTATCATGTAATATCATATCAACATAAATAGTAAGATTTTTTAGTCTTTAGATGAAATTCCTGAATTTACCTGTCACCTTTTCTAATGTTTTGTTATGGGATTTGTTCATGCAATTAGTTTTGGTTTTGTTTTAATTTCACTGGTTGAGCATACAAACATGCATTTATGGAGTTTACTATTATGAATCTACAAAATGTATGGAGTCTATTTAGATAATCAATAATTATTAAAAAATGTGTCAGTTTCGTGAATTATTATGGATAATGTGTCAAATACAACTGACCAATCATTAAATAAAAACTCATATCTACAAAGTATAATCATTAGCTAATTAAATTTTTACAATGCATGGTAACTATTATTCAATACTATAATATATATAGAATGCAGATCAAAAAATTATACAAATCATAAAAAATTCATACAAATCAACAAATTGTAAAGCATTCTGGAGAAATTTACTAAAACAATAATTATATTTTACTCAAGCCTCTGTTCATTTCACCATTAAACAAGATTTACCACTAATAATGGATATTATACTATCTAAAAAATAAGATTACAGGACCAAAATTCAGGTGAGGTTTTTCTTCCCATCATAAGGATTACAGGACCAGAATTCTACCACATCGAAAGCTTATTGGGAAAGTTCATTTTTGTTGCTTATATTTCAAAAATAAAGGCAACTCTTCATTGTGCACCGCATTTAAAAAATGGAAAGATTGTAGTTACACAAATTTCAAAAATAAAAGGATTGTAGATATACACCATGTAACATATTGTTTTTTATCAGCATGATGTGATACGTGGTGCATTAAATTAGTTATTTTATATATATACAGACACTTGATTTTCATGCATATAAAGATATTAGTTTAATTTTTACTAATTAAATTGATTTTTGGATTAATGTAAAGTTTTTTATTTAGATTTCATATTGTAATTTTTTAATAAAATTAATTTTAAATATCATTAAAATTAAAATTATTTGATTAATATTTTTATAGTAAAAATAAATTTAAATTATTAGTGATATTATTAAAAAATATATTAAATTACATAAATTTTTTAAATACTATAAAGCAATGCTATTGAGAATATTATTTTTATGAGATAGATACTAGATTAACATTATGATCAGAGTTTTTGTTTTTATTTTATATACTTCAATGTCTTTTTTAACAATGTGAAATTCCAACCAATTTTTGCAACAATGTTGAGTGGGTTTTAAAGAAGATAAACATGGTAATATTATCTCTGGTTTATAAAAAATTTATGTATGATTTAAGATTTGTGTGTAATGTTTTTAACTAAAATTTTTATTTTATATAATTTGAAATTAATATTATTTATAAATTTAAATTTAGTATTTTTTTATTTTTTTGTTGGTTTATTTATTTATTTTTTAAATACTAAGAAAGTCTATCATAATTTAGTTGTCAAATTAACAGTAGGACAATTATCATTAGTTGCTATATGTGAATGCAAGTTGATCCATCAATGATATTCAAGAAAAATCAAGGCATTTGAAATTACTTGTTGGTGGTCCATAAGGGAGGAGGCTTTCTTTCCTGCCATATGCCTATGGGTCTTTGGGTCTTTGGGTCATTGACCTATTTCCTTAGGTCTAAGGAAGATGAGCTCGTAGTCGCAAAAACAATTTTAGACATACACTTCGGCTTCCCTAAGAGCTCATATTCTTGGGATGTAAGAAATAGCCCAAGATTGAGAGACATTTGGTAGGAGAGAAAGTCTTCCCACCACCCCTAGGCAATTACAAGTGGCGTGGTCTTCCTTGAATAATAGTGATAAACAAGTTAATGACCCAACACTGAGAGACATTTGGTAGGAGTGAAAGTCTACCCCCTTATGGACCAACCCTGGGTAAATACAAGTGGTGTAGTTTTCCTTGAATAATAGTGATGACTCAATTTGCATTAGCGAATTGTAGCGAGTGGCACTATTAGTTTGACAACTAAGTTATGATATGTTTTCCCACAATTTAAAAAAAGACATATCACAAACAAATAGAAACTATATAAAAGGGTTGAAAGAAAGATAAAGTTTGGAATTAATTAGCAAAAATTATGCTTAATATTCTATTTTTGTTTTATTTAAAGTGAGCGACTGTTGCCAGCATTATTGGTTTGACAACTAATGATATGTTTTTCTACCATATATATAAAAAGAAAAAAAAGAAGAAAGAAGAAGAAAGAGGAGGAAAGATTACAAATGTAAAGAACCTATATAAAATGATTGAAAAAAAAAACCATTTAGATTTAATCAATAAAAATTATACTTAAGATTCCACTTTTGTTTTATTTAAATATTCTAAAAATTAGAATCTTTTCAACTTTATGTATTTCACAAACAAAAACTACCAACATAAAATACATCTATATAAAAACACACTTGACATTACAACCATATAACTCATATTATAATTAGTTGTGAATAACTTCACCATTAGTTGAAATAAACCTCACTCTAGTACTACAGTCTGTGGATATGAAGAACCCTTATTACCGCGACTCCAAATATGATCATCAAACATTAGTTTAACACGTCTTGACAGAGATCATTAGACCTCAAAATATTCAGGTTATTATGGTAGTACAGTTATTCAACTACTGGTTGTAATGATTTTTAAATTAATAATGAGGGTCCTTTTAATATTTTAAAAGAGAAGGTACAGGGATAACCAAATACCAATGTACAATGTTTCCTCAAAATCGATTATGTTATTGAAGTAAATAGTAGTTCCATGATCTTCTTTAGCAACGCAAGGGAAGAGATCAACTACACTCATCGAACGTATTTATTCCAACATCTGCAGTATAAATCAACAAGCTTTGGGTATATCACATCTGTGCCATAATGAATCCATGCATCATTCGAAATGTGTCATTAATGTTTGCATTGACTGGTAAGGAACATGAAAACATGACCGTTTGAAATCTCTTTTTCATTTTTCTTTTTTATATGTCGAGTCTGGCCTCCGTTGTTAATTTGTGCACTCAAATGGTCCCTTTATTTTAATGGAGAATGTTGCTAAATGATTAAGTGGAATTATTGCAAGAATAGTTGGTTATCTCTGGTGAATCACTTGAACATTTAGATTTGGAGTTATCAAGGTGAAGTCATATTAATTTGCAGCATTGTGCACGATTCAAAATTAAGTTTGGTATCTCTAGATTATTTGGTTTAAATGGAGTTTTCTCAATAACCAGTAGATTTATTGTTAATTTTAGGAGGCTATAGATTTTTTTATTAGGATTCATAGGAGAAATTTGGATGAAACTAGAATATTATGGAATAGACTAGAGAGTTGGACTTCTTCTTATGTACTCCCATAACTCTCTATGTTTTTTCCAGAATGATACAGACACTATGATGCGCCACATTGATCTATTATATTTACTTAATATAACATGACTTTTGCTTTTTCTTCTGAAAAAAGACTAGAGAGTTGGACTTGGTTAATGTATCACAACAACCATGACAAACCCATGAAATTTTCTAATAGTACGGCACTGTGGTACCCGTGAAGGGGCTTGTAGTGATTTGATTGTTGAGGTCATGCTTGAGTGTTTGTTAGGGGCAATAGTCAAGGTGGCTCCCAATTGCAGATTCACTAGACCCAAATCCCTCACATGGAAAGTCTCACACACACATATATGAGAGCCAATTTCAATACTAATCTGGTTGTATTCCTACCACCTCAACCTTCTACATTCTCAAATAAAAAGGAGCATCTTGACTAAAACGAAAAGCGAGGAAGGTCCAAAGGAGACATAGATAGAGGATAATCTAACATAAAAAAGGAGTGTCCTGACTAAAAAGAAAAGGGAGGAAGGTTCAAAGGAGACATAGATAGAGGATAATCTGAGGGCGAATGAAACCCATCTAATAGAATTCACATTATATGAAAGGGCAAATATAATTCTATAAGAAAGGGAAAATATTAAGTAAGTCAATCATTGACTTAGTATCTTTTCCTCTTGTCCATTGAATATCATTTTCTTCTTATGGGAAGAACAAGATAGAAACACAATAAACCAATTATTAGCTCACTGCATGGTGCTTAATATTTGCCACCCTTAAAACACTGCTACAAGATGGCTATAAGCCCCACCTCTAGGTCTACAAGTCTACTATAGGGTCAATCACTTCATTTGATTTATTCCTTGTTGGGCCCTCGACTCTTATGTCCCAATGCCCTTTACCAGAAACATTACATGGTATAACAGTGATTAATACAATAATTGGTTTCCATGAGTGAGTCGTGGGATCTCATTCACTATCCAAACCGGAGGAATATAGGATTGAGAGTGTTGTGACAATTATCGACAAAGATTTCAGTTCTAAAGGGCCTTTTTTTGTGTATACATCGTCATACATTTTTTTTTAGCATATTGACTTCTAGGCTAGTTCATACAGCATGGGGGGGGGGATAAGATTAGGATCTGTGGACGCTTATGCCTCGGTGCATTCGAATAGTCAAAGACAGAAAGAGTTTTGCACATTATATGGACTAACAACATGCATTTCAAATGATATTTCATTTGAAACAATTAGAGCATAGGGATCCATACATTGATATTTGGACTAATTATCATAAAAATACCACATACAGTTTCTAGGTGCCAATAAAACGTTTCAACGAGCACTAATTTATAAGTATTGTAATATCTTTGAAGGGATTCCCGAATATTCTTGTTCTAGAGCCAAAATTAAACAGGGGAATAGACAAAGAGAACAAGCAACGACATTTCCCAGTAATAACCAGTCCATGCAAAATGGAGGGGTGCATTCATATTAGACTGGTTATGGCTTTTCTCAAAGGAGATCCATGGATCATATTGGATCATGAATTCCAAATTGTCAAGGAGTTGTCTTGTTTTCTAACTCAAAATCGTTGTTGATATGAGGAATGAAACTTTATCTTCGGATGAGATTACAGTGTGGAAATGTGCCCAATATATAAGGGCTCCCCAACGCATGCTCCCAACTTGAGATATATTTCAAACTCAATTAACATGAACCACACTATCAATAGGAAGATTCCCTAAAATGGGGAGACAATCATTTAAACAGTGAGTTCTCTGTTCTTTTTTCGTTTATAATATATATTTCTAGTACAATTACCATGGAGATAAAAAGCACTAGTGGTCATGGTTATGGACTATGAAGGTTTCTCTAAACAAGGTGTTATCTTGGGACTTGTACATGCCCATATAAACTCCAAAATGACATTTGTGCAATGTTATTGATGGAAAATTATGTATTTATACATCCACAATGTCAGTACCAGACAGTTATGTATGGACGATAGAAAAACGAAATCTACAACTAATTATTTACATTTACAATATCGAAGGATTAGTTAACATTCCCCACTTAATCCGAAGGGACATCTGACATGCCAAGTAACATTTTGAACTTTTCAAATTTTCTCGTCCCAATGCTTTAGTAAATATGTCTGCAATCTGCTCTGGAGTAGGACAATGTGTCAGATGAGTAACTTTGGCCTCTACATAATGCTGAATCAGGTGATATTTGGTGTTAATATGCTTGTTTTGATCATGAAACTTGGGATTATTGGCCAATTGAATCGCATAAGAGTTGTCAATAAGTAGTGGAGTTGAGGCATTTTGTTTCCCCTGCAAGTCTTCAAGTATTTTTCGGAACCAAATGATTTCTTTTGTGACTTGAGCTGCCGCAACATATTCGGCTTCGGTGGTAGAATCAGCAGGAGCAGGTTGCTTGCATGATTTCCAACTAATGGTTTTTGATCCAAGACCCATCAAATAACCAAAAGCAGAGACTTCATTCTCCTTATCTCCATCAAAATCAAAATTTGAATAGTTGTTGATATGGAAATCTGCAACTTTGGAATATTTGAAGCCATATGTTCAAGTGTCTTTCAAATAATTGAGCACTCACTTTGTTGCATTCCAATAACCTTCACATGAATGATGCGTGAACCTGGAAAGTATCCCTACAACAAAAGCTATGTCAGATCGAGAGTAGTTAGAAAATATAAACTTTCAACAAGTTGCTTGTACTTTGTTGGACCTTCAAACGTACTTCCTTCAGTGGAAGTAAGCTTCAAATTTTTCTTCATCAGAATAGCAACACAATTACAATCTTACATCCAAAATATGTCTGATAGATCTCCAATATACTTCTTCTGTGAAATAAAAATATATTTGGGTTTCTGGTCAAGTTCAATTCCTAAATAATAATGCAAAAGACCCAAATATGTCATGTCAAAAACTTTCAATAATTCTCTTTTAATCGACGCTATATAGTCATCATTATTTCCTATAATCATCAAATCATCTACATAGACAACCAAATATACAACCGAATTCTAACCCTCTTAACAAAAAGAGTTGCATCAACTAGATCAAACAACTTATAATTCAACTTGAGAAGGTTTTCAGTTAGTTTTTCATATTATGCATGGGATGTCTACTTTAGTCCATACAACACCTTCACCAACTTACATACCTTTTGCTCTTTACCTTTAACAACAAAACCTTCAGGCTGAAACATATAAACATCCTCCTTCAAATCCTCATTCAAAAAGATTGCTTTAACATACATATGGTGTATCTTCCAGCTATTTTGAGCTGCAAGAGAAAACAGAGTTCTAATTGTGCCCCATTTTGTTGTAGGAGAAAATGTCTTTGTGCAGCCAACACCTTCCTTTTAAGTACAATATTTTGCTACAAGCCTTGCGTTGTATTTATCAAACAAACCATCTGACTTGTACTTGATCTTATACACCCATTTGCAACCAATGGATTTGATGCCAGCAGGAGGATCCACTAACCTCCAAGTTCCATTCTTAATAAGTGCATCATATTCTTTTTCATTGCATCCTTCTATTCATCACAATTAGCAAGACATGTATTTTAAAATATAATAATAACACAAAAACACTTGTATGTGGACAATTTGACCATAAATAAAATATTTCAATATCCATTATGTCAATTGTATATATACTGTATAAAACAAATGAAAGAAAAAATAAAAAATCTTATGGTTAAAACATTTTATTAGTGTGTTGTTTAAAATGAAGGAGATGTGTAATTGGTGTGTATATATATGTGCGTGTGTGTGTGTTAACCTAAGTTTTGGTGAGAGGGATCAAATCTCTTCATTCAAGTGTAATTGGTATATCTTTGTGTGTGTATAACCCGCTCCTAATTGAGCCAACTTATCCTTTTACTTTTTATTATTGTTTTTAATTAAGATAGCATTATGTTTTTTTTATCATTTTTTTAAAATCTAATGCTTCACTGCAACATCTTCCCCGTACTGGAATGCATAAGAGAAGTGTAATAACATGTCCAAGGTTTTAAAAATTGGACCCAAAATAGAGAAGTATTTAACTAAACAAGAAAGCCAAATACTAGCAAAGTTTCATTAAAAAGAAACCTATAACATCTATATGCAGGTATGATAAGATTGCACTCATAATCTAAAATCAAAATTAAAAAAGCTAGAAAGATATTTAATTGTTGATGGAGACCACCTAGATCGCTAGTGGTCCTCTTCATTATTGTGAAAGTATATATTTGTTCATTTATTGGTAAACATTGTGATCTTGTTGTCCATTTTATTAATTTATTGTTGCACAATTGATTTACTATTTAAAAAGTCTTAAATAAATATTTAAATATCGATGCTAACTAATATAATTCAATATCAACTTCATATGTATCTATATATAGAGTGAAATGTAAATGAATATCTTAATATTGAGAATAACTAAAATATTTCAATCCCCACCTTAAATACGATAATTTTATATAAACTTGACATAGAGAGAAAAAGATGCGAAAGCAAAAATAAAAATTCAATGTGTAACATAACTAAAATATTTTTATATGCATATTTCCTAGTCCTATAATATTGATCTTAAATAAAATATTTCAATGCCCAACTTAAATAAAATAATTTTATATCAACTTGATTAGATCATAACTAAAATATTTTAAAATGTACATTAAGTAGAGAGAGAATGAATATTAACCATAAATAAAATATTTCATGTCCACCTTAGTTTTACTTTATCTTTTATCTTTTTTTTAATATAAGCTCCAATGCAGACATTTGTTTATCTATCTATCTAGAGAGATACCCTACTTTCTACTTTCATATAAGGGAGGACATTGTATTTTAAAAATATTATATAATAATAATAAACATTTTAATGTGCAACAATGTGGTCATGAATAAGATATTTCAATACCCCATTTTAAGTAAAATATTTTAATACTATATAAAAACAAATAAAAATAAAAATAATTCCCTACAGTTAAAACATTTTAGTAGTAGTAGCAGCAGCAACAGTGGTAGTAGTAGTAGTAGTAGTAGTAGTAGTATATATATATAAATCTATGTTAAACTCATATTTATAAGTTTTGTGAAGGATCATATCTCTTAAGGTGCAAACTCTTCTTCATTTTTTCACTCTAAAAGAGGTTTGCACCTCAAGAAATTTGATCACTCTCAACACTTCATAGTTGAGTAACCATGAGATTAGAAAGTATGGCGACAACAAGTAATGACTTAGTCAACATTCATTCAATTCATCCCCCGTGCATGATGTGCTTCCTTTGAAGATTCAATGACTTCAAAAATACTTGAAAGGTTAGGATGTTATGTTAAGGGCATTTATGCAAGTAGACAAACCAACAATCAAATTCTTCCAAGTATCTCAAGCTAAGTTTCAAGTCACAAAAACCATTAGGGGCTAGATAAGAGCATATAGTGTTAGGTCCCTATACTACTAGTGCAACCCCTTATTGTTATTAGTGAAACCCCCTTATTGTATTATTGTGCCCATATAGTCCCCATGTTGTTATTATTATGCCCCATAGAAGCCCACTATTGTTATTGTTGTGCCCCTACAATATTATTGTTATGTAGGCTCTAATTGTATTGGGACCCCTTAGACTCCTATATATAGAAAGGAGGTCTTTTCATCTATATCATCCAAGAACTTTTCATTTGTATAATGTAAAGGAGGATTTCCCCCTCAAAGAGGCTAATTTTGAATTCATTGATCTAACTTTTCTATCCTTTTGTGAGCTGGTCTCATAACATTTGGTATCAAAGCTTTGGATTCTTGTGTTTCGCTACTCCAAATATGCCATCGTGGCATTTTCGCAATAACCTTTTTTATACGAGGTTTCAAAAGCTGAAATTAAAACCCATTGAAGCCAAAATCTTGATAAATGGATCCAAATTTCAGATCTTGTCTCACTATAGTTTCAAAGATATGATCCACGGAAGTTAGGGTTTTTGCAGGCTCCCAAATTACATCCCAAACAGGTGACCTTGGAAAAATCGTCATAAATTTCTCTCTGAGCATCAGATTGAAATTTTGTAAGAAATTACAGAAAGAGGATGGAAGATATTTTTCTGTGTACCATGTTTAGGTCCGAAGGTAAAAAAAATGACATGTGGAACTTTGAACAAGTTTGCTCTACTGAAAAAGTATATAATCAGGTCATCTTGGGAGATTGGGCATAACTCTTTCTTGGAGAATTCAATTTCGATCAAACTAGTGGCATTGAAAAGAGGACGGAGAGGGCTACCACAAGTCGCAATTTCCTACATTGGAGATCTGAAATTTAAGAGATACAACATATTCAACATTGAACTCCTAAAAGAAAGAAAAAGAATGAATCGAATGAAGAAAATAGAAACACCTAGTAAGCAAAATTGGAGGGATGATTTGAAGAATGTGATCGAAGATATGATCATTAAGATAAATGGTATAGAATAAAAATTGAATGGAAACATGGAAGATTTGAAGAAACACATGGAAGGTTTGAAGCAAGGTGGGACAAAGTCACTACAAGACAGGCTTCCTAATGCCAAAAAGGTAGTAGAGGAAACTCATGTTGAGAACATAAGAAATGTTAATCATGATTTCATAGACTCTAACGTTGGATTGAAGACCCACCATATTTAAAATATAGCATGAGGAAATTTGATGGTAAGGATCTGGTAACTTGGATACTATAGATGGAGCAATATTTTGATCTACATGACATGTAACCGCCACAAAAGGCATGTATTGCAACTTTATATTTAGAACCAAATCAGTTTGTATGGTATAGAGGGATTTGTTCTCGTAAACCAGTTGTCACCTGGTCAATTTTCACGGAGGAAATGATAGCACATTATGAGGATACAAAGAGCAACACCTTCTTTAGCCAATTGATAAATCTCAAACAAAAGGGTTCAATGAAAGAGTACGTTGAGGACTTCCAAAAATTGAATATAAGGGTAAATGATATTCCATAGAAGCATAGGATTGAAGTCTTCATAGGGACTTTAAATGATAAAATCCAACATGAGGTTCACCTTTGGGAACCTGATTCATTGGAGAAGGCATACAGGTTGGCAAGAAAAATTGAAAGCAAAATTATGGAAACAAGGAAGCCTACCACTCATAACTATAAAGATGGAAGTGTCGTTGTTCCTAGCCTTTCACCATCTACAAGGTTGACACCACAACAATTGGAAGAAAAAAGAGCAAAAGGGCTTTGTTACAATTGACATGATGGAAAATAAACTAAAGGTCATAAGTGTGCTAAAAAGAAATCAATTTACATAGATGGAGAAGAGGAGCAAGAAAAGAAGAGGATATACACCAGGAACCAATCCCAGAGAAAGAAGAAATGAATCTGACCATATTTTGTAATGCATTGACAGGAATTACCACTCCTCAAACTCTCAATATAGAAGGGAATATCAAGAAGAAAAAGGTAATAGTGTTGATTGATTTAGGTAGTACCCATAATTTTATTCATTGTAAGATGGCCAAGGAATTGGATTGCTTCCTATATCCAGCACCAGAGTGTCAAGTAATGGTTGAAAATGGAGGAACCATGAATTTCTCTCGAAAGTGCAATAATATCAAGCTATCCATGGGAGAATATGTCTTGAATAGTCCAATTCTTTCCATTCTAATGGGTGGTTCAGATGTTGTACTGGGAGTCCAATGGCTACACTCTTTGGGTACAATAGCTTGTAATTTTCAAGAACTTTCTTGAATTTATTTTTTTGGGAAGGAAAGGAAGTTGAATTAAGGGGTATCACAGGGAAATCGGGAAAGATAATCAACTCTAGCAACATGAAAAAGCTTCTAAAGAAAGAACAATGGGGCGTAATTGCACAATTACGTTCACTAGAGGTTCCCACATTGAAATCATTTATTTCTCCACATCTCCAAAATGTTTTGGACAATCATTCCAAGGTATTTGAGACTCCCAAAGGCTTCCCACCTATTCGTGATCATGATCATGCTATTCATTTGATTCCAGGAAGTGTTCCCCCAAACATCAAGCCTTACAAATATCCATATACCCAAAAGAGTGAAATTGAACGTATGGTTGCAGAAATGCTAGAGGTTGGTATAATTCAACCTAGTCAAATTTCTTTCTCTACTCTGGTGGTATTAGTACACAAGAAGGATGGATCATGGCGCATGTTTCCAGATTATAGGGAGCTCAACAAGCTTACTATTAAAGATAAATTTCCCATTCCTATCATTGATGAATTATTAGATGAATTACATGGAGTAATTTACTTCACCAAGTTGGATCTTCGTTCAAGATATCATCAAATCAAAATAAAGACTGAAGACATTCCAAAAACAACGTTTAGAACTCATGATGGTCATTATGAATTTTTGGTCATGCCTTTTGGCCTTACCAATGAATCTTCTTGGAAGGATCATGTTCAACATGTTGACAAGGTGATCAAACTATTGGAGGAGAAACAATTATATGAAAAAAGATCCAAATGTTTCTTTGGAGTATAAGAGGTGGAATATTTGGGTACTCAGTTAGCTCATCACTCACCTTATCATCCTCAATCTGATGGGTAAACTGAGATAGTGAAAAAATGTTTGGAAGGATATCTTCATTACTTTGTATTTGATAAATAGACACAATGGGTCAAGTGGTTGCCTCTAGTTGAATGGTGGTATAACACTTCCCTCCATACTGTAGCAAAAATGACCCCATTTATGGCACTTTATGGATATCATCCACCATCCATCACATCATCTTTAAAAGAAAATTATAAGGGTCAAGCAGTGGAAGATCACATTGATCATCAACAACAAGTTCTCAAACTCTTAAAGGATAACCCCACTTTGGCGCAAAATAGAAATGAAACAATAGGAATATCAACATCGCATCAAAAGAAGTTTTGATGTAGGTGACTAGGTATTTCTATGACTACAACCATACAAACAAATGTCCCTCAAGCAAGCTAAGAAGGATAATAAATTTTCACCAAAGTATTATGGTTCGTACAAGGTGTTACAAAATATTGGTACTATGGCATACAAATTGGAGCTTCCTACATCTTCTTGAGTGCACCCAATTCAAACAGTAGTGCCAGAACTTGACAAGGAAGGAAAAATCATATTGGAACATGAAGCAATCACAAAATAAAGAAATCGACAGCTATGAAATCGATCAATTTAAGAGTATCTCATCAAGTGGAATAACTTACCCGCTAAATATTCCACATAGGAGGATGAGAATTTTATACAAAAGCATCCAAAACTACTCAAGCATTGAGGACAACACTTTTTGAAGGAGAAGGGCATCTTAGGTCCCTATACTACTAGTGTAACCCCTTATTGTTATTAGTGCAAACCCCTTATTGTATTATTTTGACCATATAGTCCCCATATTGTTATTATTATGCCCCATAGAAGCCCACTATTGTTATTATTATGCCCCTACATTATTATTGTTATATAGCCTCTAATTGTATTGGGACCCCTTAGACTCCTATATATAGAAAGGAGGTCTTGTCATTTGTGTAATCCAAGAATTGTTCATTTGTGTAATGTAAAGGTGGTTGCCCCCTCGAAGAGGCTGATTTTGAAGTTGTTGATCTAACTTTTCTATCTTTTTGTGAGTTGGTTTCATAACATATAGCTAAATACATTAGGATAAGAGAGGCCTTAGATAATGACGTACTCATGAACAATATCTCCCTCATATAAATTATACTCTATCATCTATGGTAGATGATGTTTCATGATTTATTGTTGAGAGTTCTCAAATAGTTGAGAGGTTGTCCATTAGCACATCCACCTTCACTAAATACACAAAGTTCCTCCACCCGTAAAAATGTGAATTCACTACATATGGGTGTCACCCAACCCATAATTTCTATTAGGTAGACCTAGGAACAAGCTCAAGTGGTGGCAATGCTAATTTGACAAATTGTCCTCTAATTTATGTGGTGTTTTATGCTTTGTCCTTGAGATTTGGAATAGTTGAGAGGTTGACCATTGGCATGTACATCCTCATTAAATCTACAAATCCCCCTGCACCCCCCCCCCCCCCAAAAAAAAAAAAAAATGTCAAGTCACTGTAATAGGTGTCATATGGCCCATATATTATATTAGGTGGACCTAGGAACAAGCTGAAGTAGTGGTATCTACACATTTCCTCAGTATTGGAGAGCTTCCAAAATAGGGGGTGTACAGAAATATTAAATGCTATATATGAACAAGGGATTAAATGGCTTCAGAAGCATTGTCTTTTCACCTCTCCATCTTGAATATTGGTCTACTGAGAACATTGTTTACTTTTTGCATAATTATGGATGTCATAATCCACCAACCCCTTCTTCTCAACATATCCTTTTAAGGGCTCATCATTATGCATACCAATTCATTCTTCCCAACAAATAAGGTTCCAAACCTATAGGATTGGTGCCTTCTCCCATCCTTACTTATTTTTTCATGCATTGTTTCCTACTAGTGATATTGTGCATGATGGAATTCTCCCTATAGTCCAATTTTGTTTAATAATAGTAGTTACATTCAATGACTACACCTACCAAAGATTTATCAAAATTATATTTTGTTTATGTTCATGGATTTTTGAGTGATGATCAATATAAGCAACATATCCTCAAGTGGGAGATGGAATTAGTTTTCACAACTTTCTCTTGCATGCCCTTGGTCTAGCTCAGTCCTAATTTTCAAAAGTCAATCCACTTTCTTAGTCAATGTTGATGGTTTATTGTACTTGCTTATACCATGAGTTTTGTTTTCTATAGACTATTATATCTTTCTATGTGTATGACAAACCATGAATGCATCAACAACATCTCATCCATTCCTTAGCAAACTCATATTACCATTTACCATCTTATCATTTTATGATATTTTCATATCTAGTCAAATCATTCTAGAGTGATTCCAAGATGGTAATATCCTTATTACCTATGCATTTCTTGACTATTGGATAACTTCCAAAGTAGGGGATGCAAAAAAAATATTAGATGTGAGATTTGAAAAATGGATTGAATGAATTGAGAAACTCTGTCTTTTCTCTTCTCCATCTTGATTATTATTCTAATGAAAACTTTACTAAATTTTCATAATTATGGTTTCCATAATCCATCAAATTCTTGTTCTCAACATAGAATTTTAAATACTCATTGTAATACATGTCATGTTATGTAACTAGATCACAAAAAAAAACAAAAGATAAATCAACGACTTGAAAATAAGCCTCTTCAAGGGGGGAACCTCTTTTTACATCACATAAATGAACAATTCTTAGATGATACAAATGACAAGACCTCCTTAGTATATATAGGAGTCTAAAGGGTCACAACATCATCTGGGACTACATAACAATAATAATGCAAGGGCATAACAATAACAATAGTGGGCTTCTATGGGGCACAACAATAAAAATATGGAGGCTACAGGGGGAAGAACAATAAAAATATAGGGGCTACACTAGTATTATAGGGACCTGACATGCCCCTCTCCTTAAAAAGTGTGTTTTCCTCAATGTTTGAGTAGTTTTGCATGCTTACGTATAATATACTCATATCCTCTCATGTGGAATATTCAACAGGTAAGTTCTTCCACTTAATGTGATACTCTGAAATTGATTGATTTCATAGTTGTTGGGTTCTTATTTCCATGACTTCTTCAAGATTCAATATGATTTTTCCTTCCTCGTCAAGTTCTGGGATTATTGTTTGAAATGGAATCTTGTCACCTTTAACCTTATTTAAGCATAAAACATCGAAAACTTGGTGAACTCGGGAAGATGCAAGCAACTCCAATTTGTATGCCATAGTACCAATCTTTTGCAACACCATGTAAGGACAGAAGTACTTGGGTGATAATTATTATCCTTCTTAGATTTCTTGAGGGATATTTGTTTTCATGCTTGTAGTCGTAAAAATACCCAATCACCTATGTTAAAACTTATTTCACTACAATTTTTAGATGCCTGTTGTTTCATTCAATTTTGTGCTAGATTCAGGTTATCCTTTGAAGAGTTGGAGAACTTATTGTTGATGCTCGATGTGATATTCCACTATTCAAACCTTAGAACTTTTTCTTAAAGATGATGTGATGGATGGTGGATGACATCCATTAAGTGCCACAAATGGGGTCATTTTTTAACAAAGTCGGATATTTTTTTTTCTATCAAAAAAAGGAGGAGGGAGTGAGCTCCCATTACATGATTTTTTGGAGCCAGCCAAATTGAGAGGGAGGGAAAAAGGAAGCCGCCATCCAAATCAATTGTGTTCCTGAATTCAAAAGTTCCTAGTTTTCCTACTATTGATTGCTTGTAGATTCTTACAAACTTCTGCAAAAAAACTTGACATTTACATTTCATAGAAACTAATTAGATAAAAACTGGAGTTGATGTAGCTAATACAAGGTAAAAACTGCAAAAATATCCTAATTTTGATTTACAGAGGCCTCTTCTTTTGACTTGTTGTTGCTTCTTTGATCCCCAAAGACTGCATTTTCACCAATCTAGTTGTTGAGGATTCCTTTAACGAATGTTATTGAGTCCTCTAGAAGTGCACACTTGTTGTTAAGAGCTTCAATTTGTGAGTTCTAATTGGCAAGTCTTCCCATTAGAAATGCATTTTATGCCTTTTACTGGCGTCGAATTTCTTTAAATGTTTCTCTCAACCGATCAATCATATACTTGTTAGTTTCATAATAGACACATTGTTCAATCTTGGATACTTTATCCAAAGGATCCATGTTCCCTTTGTATCAAGTGAAGACCTTTGTGTAGTTGTGTCTGTAGTTGTGACTGTAGTTGTGATGGTGGAGGGTCCTCGACAGAGGAAGGATCAGCTCAACAAATCTTTGCAGAGAAATAGGAGGTTGAATAGAGTTGTATCCTAACAACAAGATCACCAGCTTATATAGAGTGTCAGAGAGGCATCGAAGAGATAGGAGTCTCGATACAAAGAATACTTGAAATAGAGAAGAGCAAGGAGGCTCGATACGAAGAAGAATAAGGAGGCTCGATACAGAAATAGATGAGGCTCTCAGCAACTAGGAGGCATGGGAACAGAGCGAGTGGAGGTCCGTTGAGACGGAGTGGAGGGAGAGACAACAGGGAGAAGAAATGTGAAAGGAGGGAGTGAGATGAGCTCCGGGGAAGGGAGAAAATAAGTAGAAGAGCATGAGGGGAGGAGACAACAAGCAGGAGAAGGACAAAAGGAGGTCACGAGAAGAATGAGGGGGACAAGCGATTAAGATGGTCAAAATTGGGCAGAGAGCATAAACAAGGAAGATACGAATGAGATAATGCATCATATTTGATAAAGAAGGTGTGGATATTAATGTAAGCCAATCCATATTATGAAGTGATTGTGATTGGATTGTCAGGGGGAAGGAATGATTATGGAATTGGTAGAAAAAAAATATCATTTTCAATGATCACTTCTGCTGAGGATCATGCAACTGCCTTATTTGCTTACGTGTCTACATTTTTGTTATTTTCCCTTAAGACATGCATGAATTTGACTTGTCCCAAGTTTTTTAGTTGTTGATTAATCCTGGTTGTGATTTGGCCCAGCGCTGCATTTTTGGGATTGGTTTTCTTGACCATTTCTTTGATGAGTATGGAGGAATATCCCAAAATGATTGGGTTCATAAGATTTCTTTTTTTTTAATAATTTTTCTCCCAAAAGGAGTCCATATGCCTTTGCCTTATTGTTTGATATGGTGCCCAATCCTCACTCAAAAGAGATGGAATTATGCCTGTCTTGGTCAATAAGAATGCCTCCTGTATTTGCTTTCCCTAGATTTGCCTTTGATGTACCATCAAAGAGAAGACACGATCTTTTAAGAGCATTCATCCATAGAATGAAATCTTCCTCTTTTAATCAGATTTTCGAGCTCTTATTGACCTCTTTCCTTTTGGGTATGTTTGAAAATTACATAGTGCATCCATGTTCTTTCTTCCTGCTGTAGCTGGTTGAGATATATTATTTTTGTTCCTTTAGCTGATATGAATTTTGAAGCTATCCCCCATGATTTTGAGAGCACCTTGCCGACTTCTGGCTTATAGTTCTGGAATATTTTATTGTTCCTGTTGTTGCTTCAAATTGTACCAGCAGAACAACTGTTGTTGGGGAGATAGAAAACCTCCTAGAGACAACTTCTTGGTTGATTATAGACTAGTGTCTATGACATCTTAAAGAGAGGAGTTCTTAAGAGATAATCTATGAGGGGTTTTCAACACTCCAATTGTCACGTAAAAAGGTAATAGGATGAGCTTGTTTCAATAAGTCTTCATTGAGGTAGTTTCAAGCCAACACATGGATCCAAATGTTGTGGATATATTGGGGCAATCTCAAAGAGAAATGGCCTCTTCTTCTAGTGGTCGACACACAACAATGAGACAAATTAAAACTAAAGTTGTAGAAATGGTGGAGAGGAGGAAAGGAAGGAGGGAAATAGATGTATAGGGTTGTAACAAACAGAATCCTAAGCAGCAATGTTCTAGCAGAAATATGGAATTTGATGTATAGGGTTGTAAACAACACAGAATCCTAAGCAGCAATGTTCTAGCAGAAATATGGAATTTGATGTATAGGGTTGTAAACAACACAAAATCCTGAGCAAAGATTTTCCAATAGAAATATTGAAGAGGGAGGAGGTGGAGTGATAGAAACAGTGGGGTGCAAAAGAAGGTTTTAGACCAAACATGAAATGGGTATCATTCTCTGCCAAAAGTTAACATAGATCCGAGCTAACCCAGGTCCTACAGGTTAATCAAATACACAAGTAAATCTGTAATTTTATAGGTACTGTCTTCTATTGAGCAACTAAGATAAATCCATAGATTAGAGAGGAACCAACTACATTCATTATACTATTTCAAATGAGGAAAAACACAAATTGAATGAGGTTACTGAGAGGAACATGTTTCACATTAATCATGCTTGGAATCAATAGGGAAATTCCATTTATCTTAAAGGGTCTAAATAACCAGTCCATACATTCAACATGATATCAGTGAAGCCCCCATGAAAAACAAATTGAACCAAAATGGCTTCTCAGAATCAGACCCTATGGGTGAGAAATTCCATAACCAAGCAACTAATCCTTGTTAAAGTGTTGCTTCCCCCTCTTTATAAGAAGAAGGGGAGCTGGAATTACAGTTTACAAAATATCTCAGCCCAGGGCCAGCTATCTAGAGGACTAGTTGCCTGGGCTTGCGATGCCACTGTTGCCCAAAAAGATTACAATAGGGATATGCTCCCTTTCTTGGAAATAAATGGAAATTGCATAACTAATGAAAGAAGGAGGAAAACAAAAATATGAAGGAGGAACTGTCCCTATGTTGTTCCAATGGAGGCCCTTGATCAAACCACATCCATGTTGTGATGTGTTCCTCTGTTGCGGAGCCATTTTCTGCCATTTCTTCCTTTACTGCGTGAACGACCAGTTCTATGGAATAGGGAGTGAGTCGCTGCAAGTTTCATTCTTGGTGATCCTTTGTTGTGTAGTGGAGTGAGGCTCCATATCGAGCCATTAAGTCTTCTTGAGCCTCCCATACTAGTTCACGTCGCACCATACTCTTATTCAATGCTCCAACTACCGATCCATACACCTTTGTTTCCCTGTAGCATGGTATTTGAGCCTTGTTGTAATTAGGGCATTTACTCTTGCACACAATGCAGAACAGAAAGTTTCAAATTTCCTTAGCCCCCCTGAGTTTAGCCCTTTATAATGTTGTTTTCTTTATATGACTGGGGGTCGCGACTAGGGGCTTAGCCATCGAGCGCTAAGACCTTTAGACCTATGTTTGGGGGCCTGTTTCCTTTGTATCACAAAATCCCACATCCTGACGATTTACAGTGCTTGCCCCTAAGCCTTCCCTTTGGACCCTGCAATCGCCAATCGGCGAGGTCGAGCCCACCATAGGTATCGTAATTGCACTGCAAGAGGGGAAAGGCCCATTACCTTTTTTACATAGAGCGAGCTGACTTGTCTGGATGTAAAATCCCTATAAAATAGAACATATGAAGCATCACATCCAAGAGCATTTCCTGCATATCGCCATCATAGGTCGGGAAGGAATACTGGCGGAGGAATAAACTTTACTTCATGCGATTGTTGATTGTCGATCCATGGGGTGACATCATCATTGCCACGTGTCACCTTGTGAGTGGTGACACGTGTCAGCCAAAAATGCCACCATAGGACCCGTGAAAAATGCTGAAACTGAGTGACACATGTCCCTCATACGACCACATCACCTTCTGTACTTCCACGGGGAAGAGAGAGAAAAGGTCCGCCCTACCTTGGTTTTTCCATGAAACTCCTTTTTAAACTGATTTTGGCCTTGCCTGACACTTTTACATAGATCACAAAATTGATAGTTCGTAGGGTTTTTAAAGTGGTAACCCCTCTGTTCTGCCAATTTCCTATATCGTGGAGTTACGAGACTATGAGATTGTGATGTGCGAGATTGTGAGATTGCGATGTGCAGGATTGCAATGAAGTGGGACCACGACATGGCCGATATGCGAGATGTGGGACTCGCACACCACTGATAAGCTGATAGACCGTAAGCCTGTGCTCAAGACCTCGCTAGTGGCCAATTAGCCTAGTTCTGCTGATATCCCTGATTTGCGATCTACCTTGGTCCTTTGGGCTTTCCTCTTTGCTTTCTAACTTTTCAAATGGTCGCTTCAATATGCTCTAACTTCTGATCTAGAAGTCCATTCTTGGACTTCTATATATCGTTGGAAATCTCTTTATGAGAACTGTGCAATGGAAGGGGTCTAATTAAGCTCTGATAGCTTCTATGGCTTGGGAAATGGATTCAAATTCACTACTCTTTTGCACTCTTTTCACAGTTGGAAGCATATTTAGCAGTGAGTGGCAATAGTTCCTTTCAAGCCATATTTGCCAACATAGGAAGGAGGGTAAGCTTGTCCAGTATACTTTAATGTTGTTCTTATTTTTAAGTGAATAAGGATACTCATTTTTCTAGGCTACATAAAACTTAGTGATGGGTCGAGATAAGTTCACATCTAATTCCAAGGGGCTTACAAAAGACTCCGACATTATTTTACAAAATTGCAATCAAGGAAGAGGTGTTGGATGCTCTCTTATGCCTGAGACACATAGGGCATCGAGAGGGCTCAAAAATTCCTTTTTTCTTGAGATTATTAGCTGTAAGGATTTTCCCTTTTAAAAGTCCATATAAACATTTTTATTTTTCGGAGACTTTCAGTTTTCCATACCAAATTCCATGGAGACTAGTCCTAGTTCCCTTGTTGTTCTTGAAGTTTTAGATATCCCGATTTCACTATGTGATCTCCTTTAGATGGATCCCGTATGAAGGAGTCTTGATTGATTGGGGTAGCTCCTTTGAGAAGAGAGATAAAAGAGTCCCACTGTTGTTTGAGATCTTGAGGTAAATCAGGTGTCTTCCATTCTTTCCATGAGTTGTCATGTTGATCCCATTGTGATATTGACTCCAATGTACATAACCATTTTGAGTTCATCCACCTTCTTATCCTTTGAACTTCAGGGTGGATGGATATAGGAGTCTTTCCCATTATACTATCTTCCCATATATTTATCTCTCAACCATTACCTCACAGTCTTGAAGTATTCTCTTTGATGAGAGGTAGGACCTTTTTTATAAGTTTCCACATTTGGGTGTAGGGTCTGATTAGTGTTTTCCCTAAGAGAAAGGAGAAGTGAGAGTAGTTCAAATATTTGGATTCTAGCATCTTCTTCCATCAACAATTGTCCCCAGTTATGAATCTCCAAGCTATTTTGGCTCATAGGACCAAGTTCATCAATTCCAGAAGTCTAATTAAGAGTCCTCCTTTCTCGTAGGGTGAAGTAACCTGTTCCCATTTTGTGAGGCTGAAATTTTTTGTTTCTGATTTTCCTCCTTGCCAAAGGGAGCTCCTTATGGTTAAGTCAATTTGTTTATGAATACTTTCCTGGGCTAAAATTGTTGCAAATTGGTATATGGGAAGAGTTGTCAGGATTGATTTGATTAGAGTTGCTCTACCAGCTAGATTAAGCCAGATCATTCCCCAAGTTTGTATTTTTTCCTCGATATACTTTGTCCACAATTCTGCTCTCGTGTTTTCTTTTGACACCAGTAGTCCCAAAATTGGAAGTGGTTCCATTTTGCTTGGAGGGGGATCTCAAAGATTTGAGAAATTCTTTAGAGGGTGCGGGAGAGTGCATTCCATCCATAAATTCTACACTTTTTGGTATTTATAATACTATCTTGTATAACAAAAATTGTCCAGGCTATCTTTTATATTACTTTTCCCAATCCTTTTATTGTTCTATGTATATTTCCCGTTCTTTTGGGGAGTGTCCATTAGATTGTGACATTAAATTATACTTTCAAGGGTGTCTCAAGATGGATCTACATGAAAAGTACCTCCAGGTTTCTCCTCAGCGTTCAGAACCACGTTTAAATCGCCTCCTTCTATAATGCTTTTGTTTTGATCCAGAAGTAGGTTTTCTTTGAGAGATTTCCAACATGAATCTTTATCTCTGTAGTGATTTGGTGCATAAACATTGTAAAGGAAAATTTACGTATTAGATAATTTATTTCTTAAATCTGTTTTGATCCAATGTTGGTCTATTTGTGTATTCTGCAGTTCCCATTTATCCTTCCTCCACATTGTACAAATTCCTCCCGATGCCCCAATTTCTTGGAGAGTTGGACCATCATAATTCCTTAGTTTTTGTATCATTTTTCCCATTTCTTGTTCATTAATTTTGGTCTCTTGGATAATGAAGATATCAGGTTTTTCCATTGTTAAGAGGTCTTTTGGTACATTGAATTTCGTAGGGTGTCCCAGTCCTCTACAAATCCAAGAGACCAAATTCATTACTTACTTTGGGTTGGTGTAGAGGGACCTTTCCCTCGATTATGATGTTTATTTTTCTCCTTTTTTCCTATACTTTTTTCAAGGAAAGAGTCCATTGGTTGTTGTGTTCCCATTGCCATTTCCTTTGTAGTTTATTCGTCTCTTATTTCCTTGTTGGTCTTTATTCCTTGTATTTTCTGAAGGTATGAAGTGAGAGAGGGTCTCTAGACGATTTCTGTGAGGATTCTTTCAAATGAAGGAGTGGGGAGGGAGGGGGTTGACAGGGATGTTAGGGGAGAGGAGAGGGAAAGAGGGGGGGGGGAGGAGGGCAAGGGGGGTGGGTGTGGGGTGAAGAAGGGATAGCAGGAAGAGGATCGAGGGAAGAATCGAGAGGACCAAAGGGATTAGATGAGAGGGGTAGTGAGATAGCTGAATGAGGTGGGGGAGAGATCAAATGAAGAGGAGATGACGAGGATGGGGTTTTTTTAGTAGTTATTTTATTCACAGTCTTTTTTTTAAACTGGTACCCATTTTGTGTCCCGAACTTCTACTTCTTCAGGTTCTTATTTTTTGGACATATAATAGCGAAATGACCATACTCATGACATACCTTGCATTTGAATGGGATTTTCTCGTAGTTCACTTGTTGAATATGCGTCCAACTATCCACCTTGATATTTACTGCTTCCAGGATTCCTTTTCCTAGGTCGACTTCGACATGGATTCTGACACAAGCATGCATATTCTCCTTTGGTTCAATTCTATCTATGTATTTTCCCACTACATTTCCTATTGCTTTTACCGACTCATATCCCCAACAATGGAGGGGGAGGTGGGGAAGACGCACCAAGACTAGAACAACACTTGGGACATCTAGCTCAGGATCAAAATCTAGTGGTTGTTTAAACAAATTCCCCTTGTGTCCATGAAATGGGGCATATTCCTGAATATCAAATCTCTGTCCTCTTCAGTTTCAAAATGGAAAGTGAAAAATCCTCTACCACAGAATAGAATGGAGATTTTCCCATGGGTTGAATATGACCAATTCCTTTCGACCCATTTTTACACTGATTTTGGAGAAGGCCAAAGGCCTGTAAACTAACCCACTGGGCCTCTTTCTGATAATGAGAGAGTTTCTCGACAGGGCAATGAAGGAGGTAAAATGATTTTGGTGATATCTTCGATTTTTTTTATGAATTTGGAAATGAAGGGTCTTGATCAAGGAGGTCTTAATGAAGAGATCAGACTGGCGAAGGTTGTTGCAACTTCTTCTAGAGGATGTTAGGCCAAAGGTAGTGATTCGGGAGGAGGAACCCCTACCGAAGGAGGCTTTGGAGGGGCTGTTAAAATTGGAAACTGGGGCCAAACTCCATGTGGGTCACCTTATTCATAACTAATAATATTTTTCCTAGATTCCTCTGGTCAAGAGGTGTAGGATTGATCTAAATATCATCCGATCTCGATAAGTATTTATGGATACATGAATTTATTTTGATTATGGAATAATTATCAAGCCGAACAACAACTCAAGTAGGCTCAGAAGCCCAATAGACGCATCTATTCATCATCAATATTTTCATATAAATACAGGAGGTCTTTTCCTCATTTGGACACACACATTTCATCACATCTCTCTCTCTCTCCTGCACAGAAAAGAGGCTCTTCTCCTACTACACAGAAAGGGACTCTTCTCTCACACGTGTGTAAGTAAGGACACAAAATTTAAGGTTGCAACTGCAGATCAGAAATTTGACCAGCGTTGACCATCAGACTCTTTCTCATAACTACGTTGTAGGTGGAACTAACTCTCCTCAGAAGGTAGCATTTTTTGGTGAAGGAATCAAGCTGATCTGACGGTCAGTTTGCAAGATATTGTCTGCCCTAGTTTAGGGATGATCTAGGGTTTGTTGTTGCTGATGTAAATCAGATTTATGTGTTATTTCTCTCTATTGAATTATTGAAGATGAAGGAAGATTTGATTCAAGGGTTCCCCCATATTGGGGTTTGTCCCTGGCTAGCTTCCATATCTTGTGTCTCTTGTCATGGCTTGTTTTATGTGAATCATTTAATGTTCTATCTGCACTTTACTTAATGTACATGTGATTGCTAATCTGTGGATAATAATAATAAAAATAATTAAACTGCTCTAAGCATAGAACATACCATAACTTAACATGGTATTAGAGCTGAGGTGAAGACAAAGCCCAAGCAAGAGCAAGAGCATGAGAAATCACCAAAGAGAAGATTGGAAGGCTATCCAAAAAGAATTCATGGGGTCCTCAACACACTTCCCTGCTGAAGACAAGCTCCATGAGAATTCTGACTACCACAGATGGAAGATGTCTCTCGATCTAACGTTAGAAGAATAGGAAGTGTTGGACCATGTGAAAGGCGAAATTGCTGAGCCTCCATCAAATGCATCTGCTGTTGCCAGGAACAAATGGACCAAGGGTGAAGTAAAAGCTAAGAAGATCATCCGGGACTCTATCAAAAAATGTTTGGTGGCCTACATCTCTGGCCTAAACACCTCAAATGAAATCTATGATAGACTGGTGAGTTTATTTAAAGTTAATGATGCAAATCAAGTTTTGTTTCTTACAAATAAGCTGAAGCAAATTAAGAGGGGCAAAGATGAGAGCATACAAGCATATTTCTTAAGAATCACCGAGATCAAGAAAAAACTCCTATCTATTGGAGAAATTATTACTAATAGGGAAATGGCACTCTCAACCCTTGGAGGATTACCATCCGAATGGTACGTGTTCAGGATTACTCTTCTAAACAATAACGTAATTCTTGGTTTCAAGGAATTAATGGTAAGATACATTCAAGAAGAAACTAGGATCAAAGAGTAAGAAATGCCCACACCTAAAGGTCCTCCCACTGCCTTTTCTTCTCATGCTAAGAAAAGTAATAATTCCGGGGCTAAATCCAAAGGAAAGGCTGGACATAAGGGTGGAAAGAAAGGACGATGTTACATTTGTAATAAAGCAGGTCACTATGCAAGGGAGTGCCCTAATAGAAGGGACTCACACTGGGATGATGATCAAAATCCATCTCAAGGCTATCAAAGAAATGGCAGATCTAATAGTAGAGGCAAAGGAGTGTTGGAAATCAAGGAAGAGGACAATCATTCAAGAAGGCTAGAAATTCCATATATAAATCTAACACTGTTGACAATAAGCAGGATGAATATTATCTACCAGCTGCTCTATCTACCTCTGCTCCTCCGAACTCACTGGGAAATTGGCTTATTGATAGTGGTGCCTCAAGGCACTTCACTGGTTACAAAGAAGTTATCCATAATCTGATTGAGAAAGAAACTAAGCTGGAAATTGTCCTTCGAGATAATATGAAATATCTTGTGAAAGGTGTAGGCAATGTCTCCCTTAAATTGAATCAAGGTAATATATTCCACTTACAGGATGTATTATATGTACCTGACCTCAAAAAGAATCTGGTGTCCATCTCGGCAATGGAAGACAAAGGCTACAAGGTGACCTTCAGTGATGGCAAGGTACGTGTATGAAAAAATAATGTTAAAGATGCCTTCACTCTTGGGTTTCGAGTTGATTCATTATATCGGGTCGGAGGAAGTCCACTAGGTGTCATGTATTGTGACACATCTCTTCAGTCTGAACTATGGCATCAGAGGTTTGCTCACCTTCATTATAAAGCTCTACTTGATGTAAGAAAAATGGTGACCGGGATGCCCAAGTTCAGATTAGAGCAAGAAGGTGTATGTCCCGGATGTGCTGAAGGAAAGCTAAAAAGGGGACCATTCTCCTCAAGCCAAAGCAAGACCTATAATATATTGCAGTTAGTTCACTCAGACATATCTGGTTGATGCCCGTGAACTCCTTGGGAGGATATTCATATTACCTCACTCTTACAGATGACTATTCTCGCAAGACTTGGATATACTTCTGAAAAAGAAGGATGAAGTGTTCTCCTGGTTTTGACACTTCAAAGCCTTGATCGAGAATCAAACCGAAAAGAAGATGATTGATAATGGGACTGAATATGAATCTAATGAGTTTCATAACAGTTGTAAAGAGGTTAGCTTTAAGAGGGAGACTACTACTCTATACACTCCTGAACAGAATGGTGTGGCAGAAAGGAAGAACCGTACAATTGTGGAAGTTGTTCGTGCTATGCTCCATGATTAAAGACTTCGAAGTTTCTATAGGCCGAAGCTACAAATACCGCCATATATGTACAAAACCGATGCCCCCATCAAGCATTGGGTTCCAAGACTCCTGAAGGAATGTTCACCGATAAGAAACCTGACGTATCTCATTTTAGAATTTTCAAAAGCCTTGTATATTTTCATGTGCCGAAAGAGAAAAGGAACAAATTGGGTGCATCTGGAAAGAAAGGAATCTTCGTGGGCTATAGTGAAAATACTAAGGGCTATAGAATCTATGTAGCCGGTCAAAGGGATGTTGTGATTAGTCATGATGTCACCTTTGATGAAGATATGGCTCTCAGCAAGGTGAACAATCTTCCTACTTTGAGGAGATCTCAAGAAGCTAACACAAGGGAATCGAAAGAAAAGGATGATGAAACAATGCCTGATATGGAACAACCCATGGATCCTATTGATCGTCCTCCACCTGAGCCTTCCTCTTCTAGGGAGAGGCCTTCATGGCTTAGGGGGACACTTGAAGATGTTGAAGGACATGATGCACCCCAAGGAACCTTCCGTGAAAGTAAGAAACCAAACAGGTATCAGGGATACCTGACCATGATGAGCATGATCATTCAAAATGAGCCTTCATCATTCTCAGATTCCATCAAGCATCAAGTATGGAAGGATACTATGACTGAAGAATATGAGTCTATTATGAAGAATGATCTCTGGGAAGTGGTCCCCAGACCCCTAGATAAGACAATTGTCACTTCTAAATAGATTTACGAGATAAAGCATGCGACTGATGGAAGTACAGAAAAGTATAAGGCTCGTTTTGTCACTCGTGGCTTCTCCCAGAAGGAAGGTATAGACTATGACGATATATTTGCGCATGTTGCCAGATATACCACCATCCGCTCGATCATAGCCCTTGCAGCTACACAAGGATGGAATCTACATTAGATGGATGTCAAGACTACGTTCCTACATGGTTCGATCAAAGAAGAGGTTTATATGGAGCAACCCGAAGGATTTGAGATTTATGATCGAAAATCTCATGTGTGCAGGTTCATGAAGGATCTCTATGGGCTGAAGCAAGCACCTTGAGCATGGTATGAGGGGATCGATAGCTACTTGATGAAGCTAGGGTTACCTTTACTTTAAGGTTGAAGATGACAAACCTCTCATACTGGTGCTATATGTTGACGACCTCTTTTTAACAAGTGCAGATTCTCTAATTTAAGAATGTAAGAGGGAGTTGGCTTCTGAATTTGAAATGAAGGACCTAGAACTGATGCACTATTTCCTAGGACTTGAAGTTTGGTAGAAGCCAGGGGAAATTTTCCTATCTCAAGGAAAATATGTGGTGAAGATACTGGAAAGATTCGGTATCATGGACTGTAAGCCCATAACTACACTGATGGAGATTGACTTCAAAAATTTAAGCAGTAGTGCTGCTAGACCTATTTTATGAAATCCCACCAAGTATCATCAACTCGTTGGAGCATTAATGTTCTTAGTGAACTCTCGTCTAGATATATGCTTTGCAGTCAACACGTTGAGTCAACATATGGTTGAACCTCACCACATACATTAGATTAGTGCCAAGAATCTGTTGAGATATCTTCATGGCGTAATCACTTATGGGTTAAGATACACTGCTGGAGATGTGAGACTACTTGGATATACTGATGCTGATTGGGCAGGAAGTGTGGTGGACCGTAAGAGCACTTATGGGTGTTGTTTCTCCTTGGGATCTGCTTCAATATCCTGGATGAGCAAGAAGAAAAAGTTGGTGGCTTTGAGCACCGTCGAAGCAGAGCATATTGTTGCTAGCATGGTCTCCTGTGAAGCAGTCTGGTTGCGAAAGCTCTTCAGTGAGTTGTTTGGATTTACATTGGATACCACCGTGATCCTATGTGACAACCAGAGTGGGATTCGTTTGTTAGAGAATCCCATATTTCATGATCACTCCAAGCATATCGATATTAAGTACCACTATATTCGAGATATGGTGCAACGAGGAGCAATAAGGCTCCAACATATCGGTACAGATGAACAGGTCGCCGACATTCTACTAAGTTCCTTCCTTAAAGCTTAAACCCTTAGTTGGTCGTACATAGTCCTTCGTTAAAGACTCTGCTTCCTTTATTGAGGAGCTCAAGGACATTAAGCTGGACTCTAGAGACATTCTTGTCAATTTTGATGTTGTTTCCCTATACACTTGCATCCCTATAAATGAGGCCATGGAAGTGATCAATCGTCTAACAGATCCTGATACCGCTCAGTTAGTTGAGATCTGCCTCACTTCGACCTTTTTCAGTTTTGAAGGTGAGTTCTTTGAGCAAACCTGTGGGGTTGTCATGGGCTCACCCCTATCCCCTGTTGTTGCAAATATTTTTATGGAGGATTTTGAATCCAAGGCTCTAAACTCAACTCGCCTCCTACCTAAGCTTTGGAAAAGATATGTAGATGACACTAATGTCATATGGTCTAATGGCCAAGAGGAGTTAGATCTCTTCTTCGATCATCTCAATAGTCAATCCTCGACCATTAAGTTCACCAAGGAACAAGAAGTCAATGGTTGCCTCCCTTTCCTTGATATTCTTATTTCTAAGAATAATGATGGTTCCCTCTCCCATCAAGTGTTTCGTAAGAAAACTCATACATAGCAGTATCTTCATGCTAGTTCCCACCATTTCCCGGCTCAGAAGTTGGGGGTTCTCAACACCCTTGCTACTCGTGCCTTAAGGATCTCTGATGAAAAGAGCTTCGAGGAGGAGAAATCCCATCTCCTTAATGTCTTTTTTGAGAACGATTATAGTAGATACTTGGGACAGAAGGCTTTCTTCAAAATGGCCAAGAATTCGTTAACTAGAAGAGAACCAAGGGAACGGATTCCAGGTGTCCATCTTCCGTTTGTTCATGGGACCACTGATAGGATTGCGAGGATCCTTAACAAACATAATGTCCCCTCGAACTTTAGACCACTTAACAACATTTGTAAGTATGTCAGATCAATGAAGGATCCTATCGACCCTAAGGACATGAAAGGGGTATGTATTATTCCTTGTTCCTGTGGGACCCCCTATATTGGTGAGACTGGTCGCTCTATTAATCAAAGGATTAGTGAGCACGCAGTTGACCTTAAGCATAGGAGAACCAAGTCTTTTGCTTTAGTAGAGCATGTGGAGAAAACCAATCATCATGTTTATATTGAGGAGGCTAGTGTTATTGCTAGAGTTTCACAATTCCATCACCGGAAATTTAGGGAAGCCCTTGAGATTGAAAAAATGCTGATAAATCTCAATAGAGAGGATGGCTGGAAGATCAGTAGTTGCTAGGTCCCAGCCCTCTCTTCCTAGTCATTTTCTTCCATTCTTCCCCTCCCTAGGTATAGCTTGATCTTGTCGTCTTTCAAGTAATTTTCCCCTTGTTTCTCGTATCCTATGGCCTTTGTTCTTTAAGGTGTGGTTGAAATAATTTGAGGTATTTTAATAGCACTTAATTTATGCTATTAGTTTTATTCTAATAATTTTAATTAACAAAAGAAAAATAATCTTGAAATTAATCTATGATAATATGCTAATTTTAACCCTTAAATAAACTATTAAATAATTTTAAATATAAAATATCTTTCTGGCCTTAAATTACTCTAATATTTATATATTTAATAACTTTTATAAATAACTTATTTATTTGTAATTTATTTTTTTTTTTTTTTTTTTTTTTAAGTTTATTTATTTTTTAATATATATTTATAAATATAAGTTTATAAAATAGTCCCTTTAACTTTATTTTAATAAGAATATAACTAACTATAATATTACTCTAATATTTTTATATTAAACAACTTTTATAACTAACTATTAATTACTCTAATATTTATATATGTAATAACTTTATAACTAACTATTAATTAAATTAATTTTATAATCTATTTATTTTAATATAATATTATAATTATAAGTTTATAAATGGTCCCTTTACTTTTATTTTAATAAGAATATAACTAACTGAATTAACTTATTTAATTAAATAAAGTTTATGCCCCTAATCCAGTCCATCTAACCGTTTCCCTGTCAAATTTAGCCGTTAGACAATATAGTCATTACCTGGTCAAGAAATATTGTCATTGGATGTTCTGCTATGACTATTTATTATGCAAAGCTAGATCTAATCCTTCAAGTTGTCCTAGCAATGAACCACACTGGTTGGTTCGAAACACATTGACAAATGAAATATCATGTGATTTACGCCGAAAAATCTTTCATAAGCTATGAACTAATCGAGTATCAAGATAAGAAAATAATTCTATCCAAAAATTTCTAATGAAAATGGGATCTCTATCACTTACAACAATCTTTGGGTTTCCATGTACCTTTTGAACTATTTCCATAAATGCAGTAGCGACTGTGTTCAATATGAAAGGAAAATATAGTGCACAAAAGCGTGCATACTTGGTGAGCCTATAAAATACCACCATGATGACACACTTTCTTTTGGACTTGGGTAAACTTGTGATAAAATCCATTGAGACCTTCTCCCAATGCTAACTTGGAATGGCTAAAGGTTGTAATATACTTGGGGTTGTAATTATCTCAACTTTATTTTATTGGAAAACCAAATATTCTTTCACAAACTTCTAAATATCATATTTGAGGTCATCCAAAAGAATTCCTTCTTAATACTGTGGTAATTTTTCAAAAATATAGAGTTCCCTCCTAAAGGAGAGGTGTGCAATTCCAAAAGACTATTTTTCTTGAGTTAGGAGTTCTAACATAGCTATAAGCAATATTTGTACCATAATCAGATATTTTTCCAGATAAATGTATCAGATGTACTGGGATCTTGTTGTATATTTTGAAAAAGTGTCCACACCTCTTCATCATTCTTCCGTTCATCTCTTGATTCAATGATATAATCAAGTTGGATAATAGAAATAGTACATAGCAATTATTCCACATCCTCATCCCTTCTTGGCAGTGCATCTGCGATAACATTTTTCTTCCCTATTTTGTAGATGATTTCAAAATCATAACCCAACATCTTTGTGACCCACTTTTGTTGCTCTTCTAAAGATAATATTTGTTCCAAAAAGTATTTATGTTGGAAATAATACTGAGAGGAGGGGGGGTGAATCAGTATTATCAAACTCTTATCAATTTATACAAATATTTTCAGATCTGACAATTGAAACTTGCATATACCTTCCAAACTTATAATTTAATTTATTCTTCAAATGTTTGTCATTAATTTGTATGTGAGAACCATAGAATAATGAGCAGGAACACAAAATAGACAGTCACACCAAGGAACACAAGATGTGAGGTGGAAACCCAATGTGGGTGAAAACCACCTGTTGCAATACGTCTCTATCTTCTTTCAATTAGAAACTTCTTCTTACAATGATTTTGTACTGGTGCAGTCTTTTACCAGTACGCAGGCTGCAACCTATAGAGAGCGACAACCCTCTCTTTTTCCAGCTTCTTCTGGAAGGGAGCTACAACCCCCTTAGCTCTTGTACTAGCTGAAATACTAGTACGTAGGTGCTGACCTACAGAAGGCTACTACCTTCTCTTTCTTTCCAGGGACCACATTTCATCAATTTTCAAACTGGATCCAAAACATCATGTACATGTGCATCACCCAATCTCCTTTAAACAAATAACTTCTCAGAATGCAGTAACCAGAAAATAACACCAATAACCAGACACCAATTTAAACCCAGATCTCTGCAGAAACAGATAAAAGACAGCTAAAATATATTTCAAGAAAGGTTCGCAACTTCACCGAAGGAAACCTGCGGATATCTGCACTTCTGCCGTGACAAGTCTACGCAATTCCATACCTGCTTCTTCTCTGGTTCTGTGCACCTCCGCACTGCGCCGTTGCCACTCTCTTCAGTAGATATGACTTATAATGCTATGGTTTCTCCTTGATTCAGATTCAACTATGTCTCACCAACCGATTATCAGAAATTCAGATCTTGCTCTTCTTTAAGATTTTCAACACTTGTGATTAACCAAATGATCTCCTTTCCTTTTTATAGGCTAGGCCTCACTCAAAACCATGCACCAAAACCATTGAGAAACAATAGCACGGACCCAATACTTGGGTTCAATTCTTTTGGATGCAATACCACGGACCAAAAAGTGCGTGAACTTTTCTCTGCATGAAAGTGCGTGAACTTTTCTCTACATGAAAGTGCGTGAACTTTTCTTTGCATGAAAGGAACTTTTCTCTATATGAAAGGAACTTTTCTCTGCATGAAAGTGCGTGAACTTTGTTGCATTATAATTTATCATCTGAGATGAGTGGGTTGCCATTAAGTACAACATATGTATCATAATGCCAACACCATGCTGACGAAATTGGCCTTTGGGAGTCAAACTTCCCAAGTACGAGTTCCCCCAAGTCCACATTTTCCCTGAAATTGTACATTATTACCATACCAACTATGTCCCCAGTCAAAGAGCAATCATGTCCCCTAACCAGGCTATACTTTTCACTATCACTGCTGAATCTATAAATGAGATGCTACTACTCTAGCCTATCCAAAATTTGACTCCCCTCTCAATTGGAGACCTGTTGGACTTATATCCCAAACTCAGCCCTGCAAGATTCACCCAATTAATCCAAACCTTCATCGTAGAAGAGAAGTATACCCCCAAGGACCCCCCTCCATATGTAGCAACTATATTTTCTCTTAGGGGTAGAAACATTGTATCCATGATATCTTGTGTTTTGGGTTACTCCACAAGTGAATACAATGATGAAATCATCCTAGCTTTCATGTCCATATACACTCCAGGGTAGCCTCCTGCTGTCATATATAACTATTCTTAGTTCATAGTTGACAGGTTGCACGAACAGTTCCTTAGAATGAGTAATGAGAGAGTCTTCAAATACTCCTTCGTCTTGTATCACCTTTTCCTATACTTCCAAGCACATCAACTCCCACTTACCTTGCAAAAGTTGGACACCATGGGCCAACCAAAATTAGTCATCTTCTGGACCCCATTGATTCATCAATATTCCTCCCCCTATTCATACAATGAATTCATAGATTCCTTTGTCCACCCTGTGATGACCATGCTCAGTGGAACCCCTCCACCCAGAATCAGTCCTGAGATTAGGAGATACCTTCATCTAAACATCAATAATCAGGTAGGAGATTGGTACTTATACCAAAACCACACTGAAATCAGGATTTATGGCTGCGAGATGGCCCCATACAAACTACCTAAATAACTCCCAATGAGGTTATTTGCCCTGGAGTACTACATTTAGATAATAAATTCAGGTGAGGTAAACCTTGTTAAAGCCAAAAAGAAATGCCATCTCAAGATCAAAGACCAATTGGGTCCTTTTATTTGTAATAGTAGAGAAGCTGGAAAGGAGGCAGACCTGATCCTTCAAAGATTAAAATTAAAACAGAGCTTCATGTGGAAATATGATCCCTTGGATTTCATCTGCAAAAGAAGGTAGAAGAACAAGATGGCTCCCTATATCCATCACCACATCCCTGAGATAGAAAAGTATGCCAACCAATTGCAATGGGTGGAAAACACTTTAGAGGACAGGGATAATACTGAAGTTTTTGTGGAAAACACATTAATAGATCTGGAAAAAAAACTTGATGAGGGTTCTTTCTTGTAGGTGTTTGAACAGTCAGATAGGCCAGAAGAGTCAACCAACACAGAACCATCAGAAGAACCAGCAACTACTTCAAGTGCCCATCCAGTCATGCAAACTCCTTAGAATAAGGAGAAGGTCCCAAAAAGGAACAGAGAAGGGGCTTCCACTTCAAGAATGCCTACTTCTAATGTACAACAAGAGTCAAACAAAAGGCAAAATCCCAATCCAAACTCTGAGCAAGAGTTCACTGATGACTCAGCTGAGGTCACCAACATAGAGGTTGAAAGAAGTAGGTGCACCACTCCATCTTGGAGTATGCAGGATCCGTCCACATCACAGACTCAGATATTGATGAGGCAACAAAGTGTTGAGGTATCTTCCTTTAGAATGCCAATAGATAAGGACCAATATATTAAGGAAATATACAAAGAGATCAAAGGCAGAAATGAGAGTCTAATGGCCCAAACATATGCCCAATATCTGAAAATGACCCCCACTAATCAAACAAGGCTAATGTCAGCCTTTGATATCAACGAGGGGAAAATGAAAATGACGTTCATCAAGCCAACCACTCAACAACCAAGAGCAGCATCAGATTTCAAAAAAGTGGATTTTGAAGTACTGGCAAGGGATATTCATCCCATTAACCAGATTAAACTACATAAGCAAATACGGGAGATGATATACTCCACATTAACAGGGAAGGCCATTGTTTCCCACTAATTACAAAAATCCCTAAACAATATATCAGCACAATTTCAGTTGGAGAAGGCCTCCTCACAGGCCAAGGATAATAGAATCAAGTCCTTCGAGGACTTAGTGATTGAATTGGGACACGATCCCAAAGATGTAAAATCTACAGAGCAACTGATTAAAAAGAAAAATGATGACATTGATGCACTCAAGAAGCAGCTAAGGATACCCCAGTTGCATCACCCACAAATAAAGGAAGTCCTAGAAGCACAACAAGGACATGAAGAGCTCATGGACTTGGTCCTGAAGTTGAACGATCAACTCTAGGAGACAGAGAAGGAGTTGACACTTTAAATCAGTCGAAACAAAGTGACTTGGCCACAACTTCTAGAACTGTCATCCCTACAATATCTACATCAGTTCCTTCCACACTAGCCACATCATTGGCACCCACAGCTACACCTACCACAACATTGCCAGTAACAAAAGTGTCTACAACAACAACAGGTACATAGGGAGAGAAAGCAACAGAATTAGTCAAAGCCATGGAAGAGATGTCTATGCAGGCTACAGAGATGAAGAGACTAAAGGAAAAGGTAGCAAGTCTGGAAACTAATTGTAAACTTGCCCAACTCCATAAAAAGAAGAAACACAAAAGGCACTAAGAATGGGTGAGAGAATCAAAATCTTGGAGAAGGATTTAACACTACAGAAACCACTGGGACAAACCAAAGAAATGCTGTGGGCCAATATCATTGACTCTGTCAACGATATTTGGCCATCAATTCAAGTTATATTTGAGTAGACAGAATTAGTGAAGATAGCTACTGAAGCTATCCAAAAAGTAAAGGAAGAACTAGGGGATAAACCAGAGGATGCCAATCGACTCATCCACTTCGTAAACAACAAGAACAGATATGAGCTCCATGAACTTAACATAGAAGATAGGACTGAGGCCATTCTGGAGATTAGGAAGGTTCTTTCCAAAAGAAGCCTTATGCTTAACTTAGAAGAGAAGTGCCATAACATGTAGGTAGCCATTGATAGGTTCATGGCTAAGTTTCAGATTTTGAGGGAGACGGGTCTTCCTAGACTTATTGTCATCAATGACAAGCTCATGCCCTAGCTGGACTATGGAGATAGACTAATAAAATTGGCTAAGGAACTGATCCAGGTTCGGGTGTGACGAAGGACCCTTCCAAGACCTTTTACTTTCGTGATGTTTTAAATTGCATTCTAAAAGAACATTAATGAATACATCTGCATGTAGAAAAGAAGAGGAACATAACAATCATCAGCACATGAAAACATAATACGTTGATAAGGGAGTTCGTCTAGGAGGGACTACGTCTCGGGCCCCGGTGTCAAGATGGTGTAGGCCGTTGCATTAAGTGCTGTCAATAATGGTGATGTACACAAGAGATGATGTCGTGATCATACAAGGAAAAATTCCATCAGGCAAGAGTGTCTCTAAGAGATGTTCCCCAACTGGAACTCTCAATCAAAAGAATCCTATCAGTATGACACAAAAACATGCATGATGAACATCCTTCCAACATGGCATAAAAGGGATCTCAATACAAAACGTGCATGATGACAACAAGAGTATCCCAACAACATACAACAAGGGATCTCAAAACATAACATGATGAGTTATGGTAACAAGTACATCACATATAAGATTCCACATCAAATCAAGCAAGGAATCATGACAACATGTAATAAACACGATCTTGCATCAACATCAATCAAGGATCTGTGCAGCATAATGCATAAAGAAGAAGTACATGAACACATCATATACCTCACAACCAAGGGCCATCTGAAGAAGTGGATGCACACTGCTGAAGCTGCTCGGACCATCGATCTCAAGGCATTGATCGTATGAAGATGACTGGTCGTACATGAAGGTGGACATCTGCAATGGCACTTAGAAAAGTGACTAGAAGAAGAAATGAGAGAATGACAAATCTGAGTGTACCATTAGATTTGTGGTGTTGAGTAGTGCTGAATCGACTGTCCAAAATCCAAATTCTAAAAAGTTGATAATTCTGGGCTCAAGGAATCTTTTAGATTCCCCCAGGATTCCTCAAAGATTCTGCTCCATGGATGGACTGGAAATCTGCAACTCAGATGGCAAATCTGATCTCGCCATTGCGATCCCTGCAGAAAACCATGAAAAACAAGTATAAACTTGACTATATTTCGACATGGAAAAATTTTACCTCGGGAAAATTTCAAGGCTCATGGTTCCGCTACCTGTTTTTTGCTGAAATCATGGTTCCACGTGCATTTTGGAAATGATTGAAAAATGCAGAACTTTGATGGAGAAATGGACAACACCATTGCATTCGTGGCAATGAGAGGTGTAGAATCCATATAAAATTTGTCAATTTTTGACAAAGTGAAAATTTTGCCCTCCTGCAAAATTCATGGTTCCTACATTAAAATATTAATTCATTGCCTCGAAATCCATGACTGCCTTCTACCTCCTCAAACTGTGTGCATTGGTAAAAGTCTGAGTTTATACAGACAACCTTCAGCAAATTTACCAAGGTGAGCAGTTATGGCTCAATGGTAAAAATATATGTTGGTTGAGGAGGGGTCGGGGGATCAAATCCCGCCCCTCTCGTTTTTATTATCTTATAACCAAAATGTATTTGAAATGGGGGTCGGGTCTACATTGGGCGGCCCACCCTCAAAATCCCCACGCTGTTGCATATCGGCGTATTAAATATTGGTGATCAACCTTTAAAATTGGTGCTTTAACATGGTCGCTGGCAATGTTATCGGTATATATATATCAACAATCGGCGCGTATATCGGCGTATTATATGATGGTCGAGCGAGGGTTTTGGGGTCTAGGTCGGGTCCATCGCCGATGGCCCGCCCACCCCATACAACAGTTTATACATATGCGGCATTATGGTATTATTAAGGGGTTGGGGTGATAGGGTGTGGGCCGTGTCCATCGCCGGTGGCCCATGCCCACCCCAAATAACAATGTTTAATATATGCGATGGTTGAGGGTTCGGCGGGGGTTATGGTCGCCGACCCAAAAATAGAAATTGTTGCGATTTGCGATTTGGCTAGCGGGAGGTTGTGGCCCGTCGGCCTTAAAATACATATGTTTGATAATATGGTAGGGACTATTAGGTCGCCGAGGAGTTATGGCCCATCGGCCTTATAATAATAATTTTGTTATGAATGTTTGGGGTGGCAGGGGTGGTGGCCTGCCACCTCATAACAAATTGTATTTATTTTATTTTATTTTATAAAGAGGGGGTCGTTTTGAAGCTTCTAGAAAATAAAGGTCATTGGGCAAATTAACGAGGCAACAATTTCGACTGCTTTTGGAAGCTAGGTTCATGCCTCGGGGTTGGTCAAATTGTAGGGCACTTAAACTTGGACCACAGCCCAACTTTGACCAAACTTTGACTGCCACATTCTCCCTCATATGAACTCGGTTTGATGAACCGTTCACACCTCCACGATCAAGACGACGAGATCTACGCTCTAGTTCTGGTTTGAAGTCATTTTGAGCACTTTGATTTTTGAGCTGTCTTTGTCCTATGTGTCTCTCTAGCACCTGGATCAGGAACAAGCAAGTACTTCAGCCATTAAAGCCCTGCCAATAGGAAAATTGTTATATGACACATTGGAGAACTTTCTTTTCCTAGAGCATGAGGTGAAACACTTGTTCCTCACTAAGCCAAATTTTGCAAAGTAAACAGAGGCAGATGAAATCTACAAAAGGACGATGAATGTAAAACTAGCTGATGTAGAATGGTGGGAAAACATGACAGTTTTACTGTAATAAATTTACATCAGAAATTTACTGCACAGTAAATAAAGGCAAATAATTAAAACAGGGAAAAGTAGAGCAGCAGGGTCAAAGAGTTGCAGGGTCAAAGAGTAGCAGGGTCAAAGAGTATCAGTTGAAAGAGGAAAGTGAAGAAGATTCTAGTGTAGAAATGCTACAAATATCAACCAACTTAAAGGGCTCCAACTTAATTGAAACAGCCAGCAACACCACAATAAAAGGGACAGCATGAAGTAGTTCAACATCTGTCTCTATCTTCATGCAAGAAGCTATTTTTATTCCATAGATTAAGTCTCAATTTGCTTTTAGATATTTTGTAAATATTTTTGTGTATATACTTCATATTTCGAAGTATGAGAGGTGGATTCTTATACTCTCAATAGAATTTTGTTCAAAGATGGTAAAAGCTTTTGTATCACTTACTGGGCCAGCATGCTGGATTGATGAATAAAGATCAGATATTTCAAGGGATTCATGTGTAAAGTGGAGTATAAATGAGTACTTCTCTTATGTTGTTTTACCTCTCTTAAAGTTGCTTCAAAATATTAAATGTTTCAGAAGTCTTAATGTCTAACTTGAATATTATTTCAGAATTTGCTTGACTGCACTCTGTCTTACTGTTATAAATTCTTAATGTTTTCTCTTAAACTATCTTAGCTAGGGAATTCTTAACTGCTCCTTAGCTTCCGTAGTTTCTCCATTGATCTATAGTAAATGATTCTTAATTGCCCTTTACTTATGATTCAATGTTGTTCCCCATCTTAGCCTTGGTCTGAGGATTCTTTATTGCCCTCTCACCCCAGTTAAGACTCATTTCACCATTTAGTCCAAGGATGTGTACTTCACTCTGCTATCTTGCCCCTTGAACATTCCCTGTAGTGATTTAACTCTAGCTTTGCTGCCCCTTCTTTGACTCCATTGCCCAATGGCCTAAAGGCATCAACCTATCAACCTGTTTTAAGGATTCCACCACCAAATCTTCATATAAGTCAAAACCCCCCTGAACTCCAGAACTAGCCTAATATCTAAGCAAACATAGCTAAATTATATAGAGAGAACCCTCTTTGAGCCATAGGGTTGCTAGAGCCTATTATTAAAAGTCGGTTTGTGGTTACCTCGAAGCCTTCCCTTCTTCCAAAAATTCTAAGGAAAAGTTTTGAGTGATAACAGGACCAAGTGAGCTAGTTTAAAAGTTTAGTAATTTTTGGAAAAGAGGAAGGGTTTTGTTTTTTTTTTTGTTTTTTGTTTTGTTTTTTGAAGTCATTGAAGCTTTGGGGTGCGTGCTTACTTGAGAAAGCTCTTTTTTCTCCTACAAAACAAAAAAGCCGCAAAACCCAACACACACATACAAAAAAAACAAACCTTATGGTTTGAAGTTAGCTTTACATGGAAACTAAAAATTTTCCTCAAGGTTTTTGATTTTTCGAGATCACACTAAGGCGCGGCAAAAAAGAGCATACACATGAGAAAAATCCTTCCTTTCTGTTTCTGATTTGCCTAGATCGCACAGAGTCGCAGGGCAAAGAGCATATGCAGAAATCAAAGGTATAGATCCGATAATAAAAAACAAAGAGATAAATAAAACGAAATAAATAGAGAGAAAATAACTAAAAACTGCAAATAAACACTGTATACCTCTAGATCTTAAAAATGATGTAGCTAGGGCTACCAGAAACCTTTTCGCGTTAAACGAAAGGGGTTCCTCACTGGAACAAATGTTCCTAACACAATAGAGCAGTCCTCTCGGCTTGAAAGCAGTAAAAAACAATGGATCTAGGAAACGACAGTCGAATGCAGTTTTACCGACTTCAGATTTGGATCACCAATGGATGCGGCCCTCAAATAGCTCTGATACCATGTAGGAATTTACAGGGTAAGTTCCTCGGATAGAAAACCAAAGGAAATCGCTCACAAACAGATCACAGATCAGTACACCAATATTCTTGACATGGTTAAAACCCTCAAAGAGGGAAACAGTCCACGGCTTGAGCCAACGTGGCCACTTCAGGAAATTTATTAATAAAAGAATGAAAATTTACATAATCTTCTCTCATGAACGGTTACCCTACAAATGACCCTCCTTGCTCTTTAAATAGAGATCATCGACTAATCGGTTGTTAAGCCACGGATCAAGTTTAGGTAATACCGAGGAGAGAATGAACCGTCAGATCACTACATATTGTGGCCATCAGATTGTAAGTTACAAAAGTACATAGTAAAGAAACACACTTTACCTACTCTACACTAGCCCAAGTTATACTTAACTATTTCCTATGTGCCAGAATATCCTAACATGGTATCAGAGCAACAAACGCATTGAACTGCACATGCACTTCATCAGAAGGCTCATTCATGATCATGTTCTTGAAGTGCAATATTGTTCAACAGATGATCAATTTGCAGACATCTTTACAAAGGCTCTCACAGATGTGGAGTTTACTAAACTTCGATTTATGGTTGGAGTTCAGGAAGTTGTCAGTAAGGGGGGATAGGCTCTAATGCCTCCTTCCTTCTCCTTTTGTGTCATATTTGTACATCCTTCACTCCTATCCCAAGTTGTTCTTAAGAGGGGATGTTAGGATATTCTGACATAGGAAATAGTTAAGTATAACTTGGTCTAGTGTAGAGTTAGGTAAAGTGTGTTTCTTTACTATGTACTTTTGTAACTTACAATCTAACGGTCATGATATGTAGTGACCTGACAGTTCATTCTCTCCTTAGTATTACCGACACATGATCCTTGGCTTAACACCTGATTGGTCCATGATCTCTATTTAAAGAGCATGGAGTGTCATTTGTAGGGTAGCCGTTCATGAGGGAAGCTTATGTAAATTTTCATTCTTTTATTAATAAATTTTCTGAAGTGGTCGCGTGGGCTCAGGCTATGGAATGTTTCCCTCTTTGAGGGTTTTAACCACGTCAAGAATGTTGGTGTACTGATCTGTGATCTGTTTGCGAGTGGTGTCCTTGGTGTTCTGTCTGAGGAACTTACCTTGTAAATTCCTACAGATTACTAATTGAACAATTGAAAAATTAACTTATTGTTGTTTTTTCTCATCAGGAAATATATACAAAATTTACAGCTTTATCTTCAAGAAGTGTGCAACACTAGTTTAATGACATGATCAGTGAGTCTTCAACCAATTGTTCACTAATTGTAACCAAGTCTCGTAAAATTCCTTATTGATATCCACAAAGAACTCTCATGTTTAATGAATTTACCTAGTTCAAGTGTCTTATTCAAATGCTTAAATTGTAGGCTTGACTTCAATCAGGCGACGCCATTAATGAATAATGGATTTTTTTATTTTTTTATTTTTTTTTTTTTTATGGGCATTACATTCATCAACACATTATGCACATACATGGCTTATTAATGATAATGATAATCCATGAATATTTCATTCATGGAAATTCATTCTAACTTCCATGAGAAACCTCATATTTTCCTGTTGTAGCGGCTACAACCACCCTCCAAAATTTTGTCTAGCATGCAAATTTCGGATCCTACCTTCGATCCTGTGATCAATCATCCTTGGTCACTTATTGGTAAGCTGATGATTTCAAGCTCCCCTCCTTGAACATAAGATTTTTCTGCATTCTCATCTTATGTAGCATGTGTCATCATTGGGCATAAGGGTTATTGTTTGTCATGCAAAGGGAATGTTGTTTTGCTTCAAGGGAAAGCAAGTGCGCATGAGTGGTTGTAATCACATAAACATGTTTCACTCTCACTTCATGCACTCTTGTCACGAAGGTTATTGCATCAAGAAAAGTATGTATTATGGATTTTGGATGGTCTATGTTGTGTCACTAAGTGTATGTGCACAATCATAGTCAAGTCCTATCATTGTTTACATATGTTTCACTGGTCTCACACTTAGCCATTTTCCTGAGCAACCTAGACTCGTCCAGCTTCACGGAACTATGCGCTTTTCTTCTGCAACCATCAAGCTCCTCCATTGCTTGTTGAAACCATGTAGTGTGCAGAGACACCAAATTCCCTTGCCTGCTAAAACCCCACAGCCCACAGAGACACCAATGTCCCTTGCCTGTTGAAACCCCACAGCCCGCAGAGACCCCAGCCAACAATTCTCTCCAAAAATGCACAAACCAATCGGTAGCCAACACTGCTCTCCATAAATGTGTAGAGCAGTCTAGCTGCATTGCACTTAGAAATCGCACAAAGGTGTCCTGCCTGGACCGCCATCCTACAGCAGTGTCCTCTACCTCAAAACTGTACAATGTTGTCCAAGCTGCCCTATATGTCTTGCATGCAAAAACTGCATAGATGGGTCTCCCAGGGCCTCATTCCAGCAATAGTCACTATGCACTGAAATTGCGCAGATCTACCTCTCAGTGACTACAAGAAAATATGACATTCTAAAATCGCTTCTAAGGAGTTGAGGAGAAGGACCAAGGAACCAAGTAATGGAAAATATCAAGACTACATTCAAACTCCGTCGACTGCATGATCATCTTGATGTAAGTATGGTAAGTAAAGAACACCTTTCAAAGTACACCTCTTAGTTGAGTTTGTAGGACTGGTTGTCATTGCCATATCATCCCGTCCTCAGTAACATGCATGTGTCCAAATGCAAAAAGTCATTTCATCTATTTCTTCTACATGTCTTGCTTCCTTTTCACTTGTTTGACCAATTGTTGTCTTCGACATGTTGATTTCTATGTCATTCTTTTGACCTGGTTCTGGTGATGTTGAAGGTTTTGTTTGAGTTGTGTTCTCTATGTAAACATTCATCGTACTCACACACGAAGTTATATGCATTTTCGTGCAAGTGTCATTGTGGTCATTCAACGACCTCTCACAAGTGTCGTACTTGTCACTCACACCATCAGTCAGTCACACTGAGTGTATGTTGTCTTGATGGTTTGAGGTGTCTTGTCGTTAAGTCATGTTGAGTGTGTGTTCGCAAGGTCATGCATGTATGAAGTCACTCATTCAGAAACTTAGGCATTTTTCTGAAGCTATGTCGACCATACCAACCCCAACAATCAAACCTTTGCTGAGCTCCACTGCACAGTTTCAACCCTAAGTGAACATGTACTATTGCCCAGAATTGTGCAGAGCTTGAGGTTTCCTCCCAAGCAGTCTGTGCTACACAATCTGTGAATTGAATCGACTGACTGTCACCCAGAACAAATGCAGAAGTTTCCTAACAAGCCTCGAGCTGGTCAACCAGAGAGTTTGATTAGGTAGTGACCTCGGGCCTCACTCCTCCAAAAAATTGCACAGAAGCTACCAAGCATGCCCATTTCCACTCACTGAAGAAACTGTGGAGACATGCCGGACAGAAACCCGCTGCATGTCACTGTAATGCCCTAATTAATTGTGCATTTTTTTCATCCAGTCACCATGTCAGTTGGCCTGTTGCTCCTCCTGAAAACTGCACTGTTTTCATGAGCAGTCTCCCAATTTCCCAACATCCCGCTCAGCTCAGAAACTGCGTAGGGATGTCTAGCAGGCCAGCCTATGAGCTCTGCACAATATTTTCCACCAGCCTCCTGCAACTTGCTACCAGCTCGCCAGAAAATTTGCGCAATTTTTTGCCAGTAGCCTTCCGCAGCTTAATGTTAGCTCCCCATAGAAATTGCATAGTTTTCATTGCCAGTAGCCCTATGTTGGTTGCACTGTCTCCCTGAAAAATTGTGCAGATCTTCCCTCCAGCCGAGCCAGATCCCGAAGACAGTCACTACTAATCTGGATTGCCCATATTAGCCTCCCAGTGACCTTTGCGCAATTTTCATGAACAGTTCCCGGAGCCCGCATCCCAGCTTGAAATCTTCCTTGCATAGTTTTAGAGCTTTGTCCTCTCTCCCAGTCACCTGCATCCGAAAGCGAAAACAATGCATCATGGTAGACTAGGAGATTTATGAATTTGATGTCATCTCGTCATGAGTGATTGCATATACAAGTACATGGATGAGACATGGTGCGACGATGAACGAGATGAACAAGGAGTGCATGCAAGGAGACTTGTTCACAAACAGACAAACACATGGAACATGCTAAAGTACAAGTGAAGCAGAGACGTGCAAATGCAACATCAAGTGAACATCAAGACCATTGAAGACTCCACACACCTTTCCATGTGAAGTTGAAGCTATGATATACCAAGAGCACATCCATCACTCAGCAGCATTGCAACTCGACATGCACACCAGCAACAGCATGAACATACCATCTTTGTCATGTCAAGTCATGTCATGAGTCATCTTGGCCACATCACTACTATGGGCCACAATGTTGTAATCAATGTAATGTAACATGGAAATCCAAGAGATCCACATGTAAATCTGAAGAGTCATATAAGGTTGAAGAGTCATGTAAGTCAAACAGTCATGAGGGAATTCGAACAGTCACAGGGACCAGTTTTACCCTTGGCTATAAATACCCCTCATTTGTACATGCAAAGGACTTTTTCAAGTTGGCTCCTCTCGCATAGCCTTGAGAGTCTGTAATCTTTTTTTTGAGGAGCAAGCAATGGCTCCAACACCCCGCTATCGGGGTTAGTGATGTGATGGTGTATAGATGTTTCTTGGAACTTTCACTTAATTCATAAGCTTGTTAACAGGCCAGCCTGTTTTCACACATGTATTGTATTTGTTTGTAAGATTATTCTTTGGACGCTTGTAATGCATGTTGCTTTAACCTGTATTAAGACAATTGAACTATTTTAGTTGTTTTAGTACATAGGTTATTGGAAATGTGTTGTATCAGTTGCTAACATTGTCTCGCCCATGTGGGCTATCCCTCTGAACACTCAAAAGATTCATTCTTGTAAACTTGTTATAACTCTCATCGCACTCGTATGGACTATTCCGCTGGGTGTTGTATGTGTTATCGTTCACCTTGTGTTTGTGACTTATGCATCCATGTGGACTACTCTGCCGGAAGCTACGCATGTCCTATTGTGTTGTGTGTCTCTAGCAGAGTTGGGACTATTCCCTCTCAACCTAAGACTCACTTCCACCCTCTCCCTCTGCAGTGAAATAACTTTGACACAAGCGACACTAAGCACTCACAAGGCACGTGAACCTCGTTGTTCAAATATAAATCAAACCACTCTCACGTGATAACAAGCAAGAGCTAAGGCATATATTGAAGATAGTGGTAACCAAGCCATCATACCGGATGGGACTCCTCCCACTCCAAATAGTGTGAGATCTAGTTGGGACTTCATACTAGGGAGATCCCGTGAATGTTTGCGGGTTCAACACCATCCACATGTCCTTAATTTAACTATATAGCCAACAACATTTAGTATAATTGGTTAAATTAATCCTTTATAATATTATATTAAAATACTAAATATTTAAAATCAAATAAATTAATATGAAATTTTGATATAATAAATTACAATAATCTATATAAAAATAAGATTAAAATGATAAATCACACCTTTAATGAGAAATAATAACTTATCATTGCTATAATATAAATGCATGTTATAACTTATATCTATTATTACAAAAAATACTATCCATAACATTATTACAATATTGTGATATACTATATGTAAAGGTTTAATATAATGAAGATTCTCATTGGTTTTCCTTTTTAGTAAGAAATTGTAACTATTTAAATTAAAAAATAAGGAACAAAATTACATTTTTTTAGATGCCATAAAGAATTTGGTCATATTAGCTTTTTGGTTGATGAGCAATAAAAACAAAACTGTAAAAAATTACATAGATTATGCCAGATCAGTTAAGTGTGATAAAAATCACTAACTTCGTATTTTTTCCTTTATTTTTTTGAACCTATTTCCAAACCCCATGGTTGGGTCAACTGTTATCATTGCTAATTCATTGCCAATTGCCTAGAAAGGGATTTCTTTGTTTGAATCTAAGCTCTAAGAAAAATGAGTTCTCTTTATACCCCCCATACCCTTTTTGTTTTGTGTTTCCTTTTTCTAATGCTCTAACACTTGTATATCTACTATTTTAATACCCTTCTTAACGTGGATATGTTTCTTGACTAATCTGCAACACCTCCATCTAGTTGGTTACCATGTTGTGCTTGTGCATTCATATTTGGATTTTTCACCATGGTCTCTTCTTATTCCTCTTCAGAAAGGGGAGGGTTAGATACTTGTCATCCCTTAGGATGATGGACCTACCTCTTTTTCTTTTGTGGTATCTTTTTTGCCTATCGGTATGTGTTTTGCAGGTGTCCTGTTTGAAAACAAATTCAACATCTGAATGTTGGGTTCTTATCATCTAATACTTTAGTCCACTGTTTTTTTTTATGTTTTAATTGAATGCAGATAGATAGACCTTTGTTGAGGTATATCTCTACACACATTCTGGAAAAAGTAAAAATACCTTTTTTTTGTTTTGTCAAAGTCCATATTTTTGAATTTTCCCAAAGTATTTCCAATATCCTCTAGGACCTAATGGTGCCAAAAGGGAAGAAGAAGATTGGGTAATCTCACCTATATTGGCATTTTTGAAACAACCATATTTGTAGCATCAAAATATAGGAACCAAGGAGTAATGAAAAGCCTAGCTCTACCCCAAAACCATGACCCTTCATTTAGGACGTGCTTTGGGTCTTTTTGTGTGTCGAATTGAACAACAAAGAAACCCTTAGAAAATAAATATAGATCACACTTGGGGGTCGAAGTAGAGAATTCCCACTAATGTAATGCATCATATCTAGGCTAGAAACCACTGAATATGCATATAATAGCCTTGGATTGGAGATCAGAAAAAAGAGAATTTACCTCTGGAAGATTGACTTCCATTGTTGGTGTTTTTTTCATTTGTTCTACTATGTAAGATGTTGGGATATTTTGGATCTGAGATGATGGGATGTGAGCCTTCCCTTGCACTACATCTTTGAAAGAGATAGATCCACTGGTTTTTATTGAGCTCTGAGCTCTACCATGCAATGCCAAATTTAAAATAATGGTGGAGTTTTGAAAAATAAAATTGTCCTCCATTTTTTAGGAATCCTGTAGAATTTTTCCTTCAAATAACAAGCTTTGAGAGCTTGGAAAAGCACCAATATTATTCTATATGTTCTGTTTCAATTTTTCCACCAAATCTAAGCTCATGATCCAGAAAATAGAGGCCTTCGCTTTAGAATTTTTTAGGAAATATACAAATGTGCATTTCTATCTCTCCTTGCCTTTTGGCCAGATCAAAGGAGAAGAAGCTATGGGAATTCCTTTGAAAGGAAAGATACCACGTGTACACATGCCACTTCAAAACCACTGACCCAAAATATGCTTGGGTAAATTGCACATTTGAACTTGTAACCATGAGATTTGGCATTAGCTCTTCAAGGTTTTCACCTTGCAAACCCCCCGCGTTATCGATGTCGTGGCCAATTTTCACCGACCCCCTCCCCCCAAGCATATGAAACCCTTAGCTTCCATGCTCCCTTCGACATGTTATCCCGACATGTTATCCCTCTGATCAAAATATCTTTGGTTCTTGATTGAAATGAAACCAACCTCTCCCTTATTTTCACTTACCTGTTTCTAGACCCCACTTTGAGAGAGATTGATCCCTGTTGTAATGAGTAATGGCAACCATTGCCTACTCACCTCATCTTCATGGCCACTCAACATACAAAACCATGGGATAGAAACCCTAACACTTTTATTTTTCATCATCTTAGATCCTTGAGATACAAACCCTATAACTTTTCTTTTTTGTCATCTTTGATCCCTCGAATACACACATTATTTGTGATGTTCTTATAAGGAATTAAAGGAAATTTACAATGGAGTAAAAAAACTATGGGAAAATTTTAAGAAATAGAAACTTTTTACATATGATTTTTTTGTTCGTGGCTGCAAAGTGAAATTAGATTTTTTCTAAAACTCATACAGGGGAAAATAGAAAGCTAAACTTCAATATCTAAATCCTTCTACAAACTTTAGAAACATTAAGTATTTATGTAGACCTAACCGTTTAAAGTGAAAAGATAAAAATAAATAAAAAATAATTGGAGTTGGAAACTAGTAGCATTAAATCTATCCAAACATTTAGATTTAAAACATGTAATAATTCACTCTACCATCTCCAACTAAAAAAACCTCCCTGGGATGAAGACATATCTACATTTACTTTTATTTGTTGTTTGGTCATGTTCTACTTTTCATAAAAAGGATGTAAAGTGTTTCCCTTGGAATTAAAACCCATAAAAGTTCACCTGCACTTCCCCATGTAATCGATAGCCAATGTTTACCCCAACCCTAAATCCATGTTTGTTTATTTTATTTTTTGTTTTATTATTATGTATGTTTCCATAACAAATATGTATGTAAGGTGATGTTGTTTGTTTTTTCTTTCTTGTTTTTTTAGTCTATGAGATGGTAATTGGGTTGTTTTCATTTTTGTATGACATGAGATTGATTTCAACCTTTAGCACTATAATTTTTTAACACCCCCTCCTCCTAGGTCCACCCAAGCAACTTGCTAGCTAGGAAAACATGTGACGAGAGAGGTAACTAAGGGATTCAATATCCTGGGTGACCTTAAGGAAATGGAATCGACGGAACATATCAAACAAACCCATCCACATATGCAAAACACCCTCAGGAGACATGTAAGCCACTCAGACAACTTGTCCTTGAGTCTCACTGATGATTTAAGCCTTTTAACCCAGAGTCACTCTCATGCTATAGGCAAGACAACGACCAACAACTAAAAGTCGCTCTCATAGGCCTTTGTGCCAGCAACTGTGGACTTTTCTCAGTATACCTGTGCTAGTGACCCCGAGATTTGAGTCACTTTAGCCCAGAATCCCAGCCTTTGCCCAGAACTTGCTACAACCTTCAGAATCCATCAAAGCATGATAAAAATGTTGATAAATCAAAAATCAACCTTAGGATTAGGCCTGAGCATCCCCAACCCGGACTAACATTCCATCAAACACTTGGCATCAATACAACCTACAGGTCTAGGATACAAGACAGAGCGTAAATGACTCAAAGAACTTATGAAACATAACTAGAAGGATCACCTCCTTCTCCATTGAACTGTTATATAATCAATTAGGTCGTGCATACATACATTTAACAATTACAGTACATACATGAAATAACTATGAAATGAACCAGTCACATAACCATGCTTATAACCAGCACTAAACCATATAAATATCAAAGATATGACAACCATTAAATCCACATATAAACAAGTACACAAGTAAAATAAATTAGCTTTTATTAATCATAGGCAAATCTGACCAGGTTTGGGATTCTACGTACCACCCGACCATACAAATTGTTGAACTAAATCACTCTTTCAGCTAGTCACCCCCGTTCCATATTCCAAGCATGAATGTGGGATCTCATAGAACAACCAATCCAAGAACAAACAAGGTAATCCAAAGGTTAAACCACCTCCACCCTCACCAAACCATGATCACACCAAAACCAGTGCTCTGATCATAACCGAACTGAACTTGGAATGCCATCTGGAATCCATCACTATCCTTAAGGAATTTTTCATCTCCTTATCTCTCAGGCTTTGCCGCAATCCAATCCCAAATCACTAGGCCCTAAACCGAGGCCAGACTCTCAAGCTTTACTGCAATCCAAACCTGGATCACTAGGCCCTAAACCGAGACTCCTCCCTCGGGATTTACCATTTATCCCACCAAAACCAGTCAAGGGATTCCTAGGCCTTTGGGAAATGATACTTGAGACCACCTATGCCCCGGATTTTGAAATCCATCTGGAAAACCAAAGCTCAAAAACCTAAATAAACATCCCAATACCGTGGCATCCAGAAAAAGGCAAGGCTAGGCTGAAAACCATTATCATAACCTGTCAAAACCATGCCACCGAAAACAAGAAAACCATACACCAACATGTAAATCCATGCATGTCCAAACTAGCTAGGAAATCACACATGCAAAAGGTTACCTACAAGTATTCTTGCTAAAGCTACCTGATCCTGCTGTTCTTCCTTGATCCTTGATTTCCTTCCTTTTCCTTTTTTTGATTTTCCTTCCTTGATCCAAGCTTAGAGTGCTCCAAGGAAACTCTAAGTGACCAAGAGAGTGAGAGAGAGAGAATAATGAAAGAGCTCCAAACTTGAACCTAACAAAAATCCATGAACTAATCCTCAGAAGCCTTTTTATGCATGAGGCCTCTAATTTCTTCACTTTCTATTATTTTCCTTCAATTTCCTCCTCACATGCAACTTGTGACCTTTCACCTTCCTTTTCTCCTATTTTCCTTTATTTTCATTAATAAATGTACCAAAAATGCCTTTTTACCTTTTAATGCCTTTTCCTTATCCTTTGCCAATATTCCTTAGCCAAAACACACATCTAGTGATGCCCACTAAGATATCTTTGTGATTTGTTGGATCAAAAATATGCTCAAAAATGAAAGTCATCGGAATGGCTCGAAAATGGAATGACTAGATAGAGCTCATCATTTTGAATCTGGCACAACTTGTTTCGCGAAAAATGAATGTCTATGCTCCAGGAAATGAGTTTTGATTGATTTCCCAAATAGACAAATTTTGGAAAAAATTGTGCAAGCTACCCATTTAGCAGTCCGTACACCTGACTGGGCCTGGTGACTATGCAAGTATGATTGTGCTTCAAAGGGCCAATGACAACTCGCCATGTGGCAGGCATTGGTGGCGCTGATTGGGTTGAATGTGATTGGGTGGAGCTGTTGGTGAGTGGACCAACTGGAGGCCACCACGTGGCCCAACCAGAGGCTACCATGTGGCACCTCAGTGGCCACTAAAAAAATTTTTGCAGGTCAGATAACGCTCCATAGGAATTGAACCTTGCACCTCATTCTAACGGACTACCTCTGATACCGTTAAGCCATGGGTGGTCCTTGTTTAAAGGCCACCTGAATTATTCATTTAAACAATACATTGGGTAGAGATTTAGGTAAGGATCGAGGGCTAGCCCTAGCCCTGGTCAGCATGCCCATACGGACCAAGGGCTAGGGCTTAGCCCCGAACCATCCAACCTTAAACATTTGCCATGCAACCACAAGCCTGGAACTAGGGGCGTGTCGGAAGGGGGCTAGACCCTGGGTGTCAGCCCCTAGTCACATGGGGGCCATCTCACCACCGACGCGCGCACAAGGGTCATTAGGAAAATTAACAAACCCATGATTTACAATGATTCTTCACCCAGTTAGTGAGAAAAGGGGCGAAATTGTAGGATGGTTGGCCAGACTTGGTGAATTTGTAGGTCGACTAGCAACAAAACTTGGGGAGCTCATAACTTTCTCAGTTTTTGGTATTTTTGGGAGTAGAAAGAGGCTATACAGAGGTTTTTGTTAGCTATGAAGCCATTAGAGCTATTATTGAAGCCATTTGAGCATTATAACTTTATTTAATAACTATTTTAATACGCATAATGATATAGTCCCAAGCATTGGAAGCTAGACCAGGAGACGTAGCCCAGGAGGGGAGAACTCCTTCATCGCTTGTTGTTTTTTGTTTATTGTTATGGTTGTATTGTCTATAATATTCTACAATTTATGAAGTTTAAATTCATGTTTATTTTTTTATGAATTTAACATAAGAGCCTCAGAACTTAAATTTAATCACTTGTAATTTACATAATCCTCAAGCACATACATATACAGAGCACATTGCCCAACATTCAGCTTGGAATACGTGTCCCTTCCCTGTGGTCTTATTTTTCCTTTATTAAATTTTATTACGTGAAATTTTCACCAGGGCTATTACAAATTGCTAGGTGAACTATGCTACTCCCAATACATCACTATGGGTAAACAATCTAAAATTGGAATATAAAACTTTCTATCTTATTTATTTTACATTTTCATGAACTCGGAAAATAAAATTAAAAAATACTGAAATTTATTTTATTTTTCTTGCAAATAATTTTACATAAAATGATCCTGATTGGATCATTATATTGTTTGTCATCCATCGTGATGCATTCAGAGTGGAAAAAATGGAGGAATGAACTCATGAGGTTGATTTTATCGGTGGGACCCAGTTGGGAAAAACAGGGTCTGAAACCTTTCAGGAGTGGTTTGGCCATCAAATGTCATTTTTTGGGGGGTATTTTTTTTTCTTTAGTGCATCACCTTTCATGCTATTCTACACATAGAGATATTTCTAATGGTGTAAGAAGCGCATTAATAAGAGTCTATATGAAAACGTTATGCCACTTAGAAGTTGACCTTCATGTTTTCTCCACCACAGTTCAAGAGGATGCCACACCAACCCCCATTATTCATAGAAAAAGGTGTTGACCATGTGATTGTGATGTAAAAGAATCTATAAGAGTCTATATTGTAACTCTAGGTTAAGAGTTGATGTAGTCAAACTTAACCACTAGTAGGCTATCGGGTTGTGTTATAACTAGAGCACTAGGAGGAAGAGCCATTGCATTATTTCGAGTGAATTTGTTCCATAATTGAGAAAAAATATCAAAGAGGGATAGGTGGTAGAGTCCATAGGTCATACTTCTTTGAACCTGCAACCATATTTCCAGACAGAGAAAGAGAGCGGAGTGTTAAAACTGGCAACTAGGACCAAATTCCACTTTGGATAGCTCATTTGATGGAGATGATGATTTCAATTAATTCCTATTTCTGAGAGGATCAAAATTGACCTAAATATCATCTAATTTGGACAAGGGAAGGTATAGTTTTGAATTATGAGTCCACATGTGCATATTTGATTAGGTCGACCCTAAAGAATATTAGACACCATTGTAAGGTTATAAATACAACTAACCTCTACCTCATTTGTACATCATCATGGATTAGTCTACTATTCTCTTTCTTGTTTATGGCTCACACAGGTTTGAGGCGAGTTCGCAGAGAAATGAGTTTGCTTGAAGGTGAAATTGCAAGGTCTAAGGCTCACACGTATTTTTCTAGGGTTTTGTTTCTCAGTCGCAGGCTTACTAAAGGAAAAATTTCACTGGTTGCTAGCCTGCAGGCTCAAGGGAGTGACTAAAAGCTCCCAATCGCTTGCATACCCACTACCTCCATGTGACTGCAACCCAAGTCGTATTTTTCTGTTGACTGAAGTTTTCGCTCATTAACCCCAGTGTTCGGTTGTTGACCATAGACAATGACAATTCATTACAGGCTTCTGAATCAGGGTTTTTGAGTATGAACATGGTTGGGTTCATCTCATGGATATTGTTTAGTTTATTTTTGTTGGATAGTTGTATGGATGAAGATATGGATCATTGTACTCTATTTTTCTAAATCATTCAATGAAAATCTAATAAGAATAAGAATTTGAAATTATTTTGCCCATAATGGGTTTTGTCATAGTCTCCAAGCAATCCTACTGTCTCTATGTGTGAATAATTTTATTTTACTGTTCCTTTATGTTCCGATGCATTGATGATAATGATATTTTTATCTCCACATAGTTGCATATGTTGTTAAATAATGATGTAAATATGAATAATGTTATGATGTTATGGGATGAATTTAATGTGTAAATGAAGAGATGCAATTATCAAAGTAAAGCACAATATAGCCCTTAGAAAAATTAACATGGTATCATATGAGAACTGAACAAAAGGCATTGAAGCTCACCCATATGAAGACAGCTTTGATGGAAGCATGAGAAGATTGAGGAGACCTAAAATAATTCTAGGGTTTGAAGGAAGCCCTAGGCAATTTGTGGATTAGGATTTGATGGATATTATGAGGCTAGGGTTTGAGAGAAACCCTAGATTATGGAAAATATTTTAGATATGAAATCTAAAACCCCTTTCATGGTCAAAGTGAATATGCTCAAGAACTTGTGATAGATTTGATGAAGCCTAGATGGGATAGTCTCTATTAAGCCTAGTTGCTGATAAAGTTGGTGGAAATATTGAAGGACAATGGACAGTGATGGCTCTTGAAGGATGGTTAAAGAAGGAGATGATCACCTCTCATGGAAGATAAATATTTTTCGGTTTATGGTGCTCCTTTATGTCTTTAATTTTGTTTAGGCTTATTGATATTATTATTGTTTTGATTGTCACCTATACTTCCTGCATGTATATCTGAGTACTTGGATACCTCTAACTTCTTGATGAAATGTGATAAGTTGATCCTTCTTGAGGATCATCTGAGATGCGGGAAAATATGTCTAGTGTAGGAAGGGAAGAGCTACAATTGACCATGACAATGAATTTGACAAAGTTCTCCTGATACCAATGTCAAATAGTAAGGTGCACAGGTATCTGAATACTACAAGGTATGTATGGTGTATTGTTTCAATGTTATGTCTCAACTACAATATTAGATGGCAAGGTAAGCCCTAAGATATGATGAGTATATCACTTTCACAAATGGCTCATGTATGCATATGAAAGTAAGTTTTATTCATGGTACTTATGATGAGATGGTGCACTTGGTATTGAACAAGTATATTAAATTTTATTAAGTCATGATAAAGCTAATTAAAAACATTGATTTTTTATATATTGGTATACTTGACATTTGGCAAAGCATCTCACATCTTAGACATGATGGATTTCATAAGAAGGCTAACTCACTATTTTTGTCATATGGTAGTTTGATTCGATTATCAAGCATGGTAACCATGATGATAGAAGTGTAACAATGAGATTGATATTCATGGTCTTCTTGTTGACCATGGTTAGGTTTTGATGAGCTTAGTAATTATGACATATGGTTGTTGGGGCTTGGTTTTGCCAGATTTTGACACCTTTTTCCATACTTTACCTCTCCCATTTTGAACTATCTTTAACCCCTACTATGCCTATTTCGGTTAGAATACTTATGTTTTTTCCAAAAGGGTGTCATAGGCTAAAGGTATCCAAATTAACACTAAAAAGCATCTTTTACCTTAACTTTGAGTATTCCTTAGCTAGCTATTCTTTATTTAATTACCATGCCAACTAATCTTGAGTTCTTGTGCAGATTTGTTTTGATTCGAAAACAGACCCATAATTCCTGTAGATAGATGTGCGATTCTATTTCTTGCAAACACTTTGGATTTCCTGTAGTCGCGGATTTCCTGTAACTGCCCGGACTTCCTACAACAACATCGGTGGTTAGCCATGTTTCATGAATATCTAAGTCAAACGGGAACATGGGTTTTGTGGGGAATATATCACATATGGTTTCTATCCTATTGGCCATTTCAGATCTACCAACAACACCGCCCAGGTTCAAAAACCTTCTCTCATTGGCCATTTGGAGGAAAGCTACATCCATGTAACAAGTTTTGTCTAATCCATGCTTTCAGTCATGGATTAGACCTAGTATGGTTGAAATTGATATTTTGTAATAGTTCTGTTAGCCGATGGCCTAGATTAGTAGTCTCCTTTATTTCGAGCCATATATGGGCTTTGTAAATGTATAAATTTTGTCCTAGTTTATATGATAGGGATTGTTAGATTGTTGGGTTGGTTTCAACACAAGACTATGTATCAGATTGTACTCGACTATATCTCTTTTAGATTAATATAGAGATATATGTTCTGTCTATTTTAGTGAGCAAGATCTTCTAAATTGAAAGGGTTGTGAGTAAGGGAGGGTCCCTTTTGCTCACAACTCCCATATAGTCTTTATGCATTTTATTTCTATTATGTAGCAATAATTTATTTTTAGAGCTAATGCACTCTTTCTAATATATCGGCAGCACTGGATTAAGTGAATTAGTTTTATGTTCATGTGTGGAATTCAGTTAATTAAGATTTGATTTCTAATGTTGATTGAATTTCTGAATTTGTTGTAAGTTGATTTCTATATCTTTTCCTAATCATTATCAACAATCTTAAGAGTTGTAGAGGGAAGTTTGATCCACTCTATAGACTTTGCTACTAAGTGATTTATGCAGTAAAGATTCATTGGTTTTGTGTGATTGGCTAGTTAGATTAATCAACACTTACAGTGTAAATCTTGCATATACTTTGCATGCATCTCACAAGCTTACCTGCCTGTATTGATGATTTATGTTAATCAAATTATAAGGCTATAATTTGACTCAACATTTTGGTGTCATAGTCGAGGAGGTGCTAAAGGGATAATACTAAAGTGTTTTTGTATTACATGCATTGTTTGGAATTTTTCAGGACTCAGGGAGTCAAAGTGGTAAGACAAAGGGCAAAGCCCATGCATAGGAGGAGGTCAGAAATTCGCTAAAGCCGTGTCCTAATTGTTTGATAAGTAGTCTCTTTTGAATTTGTTTTCATAGTATATGATTGGGTCCAACATCTACAAATGTATTTTGTGGTGGTGTGAGAACCTCTTCATTTACTAATACACTGGCAAGGAAAGTTAAGTCTGCAAGATATAAGGCAACAAGAGAAGAAGAGTCTGGTCAAGAGGTCTATGGTACATTAGCAGCTTTTGCAGGAAAATATTCTGTTGTTGCCCACTTCGAATCTCCTATCAGAAGGAAAACAACATCTTTTCTCAGTGGGCAACCTGAAAAGGAATTCCTTGGCAATCTTGTTCAAGAACCAAAATTCCAAACCATTGATTCCACAGAATATATAGCTTACAAAGCCCACACTTCCTTTTGGTCCAGAATGGATCATGAAGAGGGGATTGGTCACACAGATGGATACGATGAGAAGGAAGAAGAACTAGTCACATTCGAATTCCCTATCAGGGAGGCTGGTGGAGCTACTTAGATGAAGAATATTCCTCCTTTAGCCTTGGCTAACTTTCACGGAGTTCCTAGTGAAGATCCTGATGCCTTTCTATTCGAGTTCGATGTGTTATGTAGGATCTATGACTATTCTTCCAATGCTCAGAAGCTGAAGTTGTTTCCTACAACATTGAAGGATGTGGCTCTCAGGAGGTTTATTGGGTTGGCTTCAAACTCCATCACCACTTGGAAGGAAATGAAAAAGGTATTCTTAAGAAAGTATAAAGATTATTGCAAGACTAGGGGCCTCAGAGAAGAGATTTTTTGCATGACTCGGGAGGGGGAGAGTCTTGAGGACTTGGTGGAGAGAATTCAGTATAATTTGCAGAGATCCAAAATGAATCAACTGAGCAAGGATACTAAAAGAACAATTTTGCTCAAAGAAATCAGACCATAATCTCTAGAGATTTTGAATTCGATGGGAGGAGGTGACATATCAAAGTTGGGCTATGATGATGTGAGATATGTTGTCGATATTCAAGAGGAAATTCTAAAGTTGGAGGGGGAACAAGAGATATTGCTTCCATGCTTGTCAATTCAATTGCTGGAGCTAGAGTAACCAAAGCTGAAATGGGTAATTTATTTGAAAATTTTAAGATTGATATTTAGCACATTATCTTCTCAATTGGATGTTTTGTAGGTTAAGAAGAAACAGGAAAAACAGGAGGAACTGGAAAAAACCCTGGATATGTTCTGTTCAAAATGCAGGAAGAAGCATGCCTTGAGGGAATGTCCTATAGATAGCATAGAGATATGTCGAATATGTGAAGCAAAGCACTCCACTGCTCAATGCGCTTCACTTCCTGAAAATAAAGTAGCATATCTAGAAAATCAAGGAGTTGTCAATGCACTTTATGTAATGGCACCTTAAAGACCATGGCAACCACATGCTGCAGGTATGGCTCAATCGCATTTTCAAGTTCCTTATAATCAAAATCAGATGTGGAATATTCCAATGCCCTGGAAGACTTGACCTCCACAACAACCTTGGTAGGGGAAATTTTATTACCCTACCACTCATAATTTTTCTTCTCAAAACTTTTATCCTCCACAGCCCACACAACAACAAATGATTCAACCTCAACAACAACAACTTTAGTTGCCTGCCCCACCAAAGGAACCTCATCCAATACAACTTCCTGCCCAGCCAGAGTCTAACCGCAATAATAAAACCATCCAATCCACTCACAACATTGGATTGGTCACCTATCCCACTTTTCCTACCTACTCTATTGCACCAAAGTTGTTGCAAGAAATTTTTGTTCCTTTGTTACAGGAATTTCCTGTGTCGCCGCAGGAAATCTAGCTGAGGTCAGGAAAAGTGGTGAATCAGCCTGGAAGAATTGAAGAGATTGTAGAGGAAGACACTCTATAAATGCTTGAATTTGAAACCACACTTGAACCAACAGAATAACCTACCTCAAGGCCACAAGAGGCTTCCTCATCCCATACAATCCAACCTCCTTTTCCATAGAGGTTGGAAATGAGACTAAAATAGCCTGAGTTTGATCTTGTGTCTGAATTGAGAAATGTATGCATTAAGATCCCATTGCTGCAAGCAATTAAAGATATCCCAATCTATGCGAAAACAATAAGGGAGCTATGTACCAAGAGACTAGGAAGACAAAAGAGAAAACTCTCCACAATTCAAGTAGGTGGAAAGCTTGCAAGTTTAATGTCTACCGGAATTGTTACTAAAAACTATATAGACCTTGGAATCCCAGTGGTTGCCACCTTTATCAATGGACAAACTATAAAAAACAATTTAATTGATTTAGGTGCAGCCATTAATGTGATGAATATGGAGATCTTATCTAGAATATGAACCTTTGACTTATTACCTATTCCTACCATGTTAGAATTAGCATATAGGTCTAAGGTAAAGCCGGAGGGGGTATTAGAAGACATTGTCATCTCATTAGATTCCTAGAAGTATCGTACATATTTTTATGTTATTCAACCGCAAACTAACTTATGAGGGCATCCTTTGATCTTGGGGAGACCGTGGTTAGCCACGACAGATGCTTATATTGGGTGTAGGTCTGGAAACATCACCATCACTCATGGGACTGAAATAAATCACATTAATTTGTATCCCCCCCGCTCAACCTCTCTTAAGATCAGAAAATACACATTGGGTTGAAGAAGAAGAGCATGATTCAGAATATGCCTGACCATTTTTGACAATTGCCCAAGCCATAAGCCTTAAAGAAAATTCAGAAGAAAAATTGATAAATTGTTGTATTTCTAATCCTGATTTTTTACAGCAAGAAGAAGGGCAGTCTAGTCATAATTTAGATTTCATTACTAATCTATAGGATTTTCATGAGTATAGTACAACAACCGAACTACATTCAGCCTTATTATCTGCATTTCCTACATATTCCATGACTGAATGGGGGAGTAGGATGGTTGAAATTTTTCTTGAAAAACATTTGAATATTAATTCCGCCTTAACCCCTGAATAGGAAAAACAGTTAATTCAAGCATTGAAAAACTTTTCAGAAACTTTTGCTTGGGAATATACATATATGAGAGGAATTCACCCAGACACATGCATTCATCATATTTATATAAAAGAGAAAGCCAGGTCCATGAGACAACCACAAAGGAGGATGAACCCCACTTTAAGGGAAATTGTGAAAGATGAATTGCAGAAATTGTTAAATGTTCATCTATCCTATCTCGGATAGCCAGTGGGTATCTCCATTGGTTATTGTCCCCAAAAAGAATGGTAAATGGTGAATGTGTATGGATTACATGGAACTAAACAAGGCTAGCTTGAAAGATCACTTCCCCTTGCCTTTTATAAACCAAGTACTGGACGCCTTAGCAGGAAAAAAGTATTTTTCCTTCCTAGATGGGTTCAACGGGTAAAATTAGATTAGGATAGACCCAGAAGACCAGGAAAAGACTACATTCACATGCCTTTGGGGCACCTATGCATATAGGGTACTACCATTTGGTCTATGCAATGCACCAGACACATTCTAGTGGGCTGTCCTTGGTATTTTTTCTGATCTTTTACATGATTTCGTAGAGGTTTATATGGATGAGTTTACAGCCATGAGTTATACTTTTGAAGAAGCTTTACATAATCTTGAGAAAGTTTTGCAGAGATGTAGAGAAACTAACCTCTCATTAAGTAATGAAAAATGTTTTATGATTATGAATGAAGGTATTGTTTTGGGTCATCATGTTTTTCTTGTAGGAATTAAAATTGATCTGGAAAAGATTGAAGTCATTATAAAGCTACCCTCACCAACCAATCAGAAGGGAGTCTGAAGTCTCCTTGGACATGCAGGCTACTATAGAAGGTTTGTTGAAAATTTTACAAAAGTAGCCTCTCCATTATTTAAATTGTTGACTAAAGAAGTTGAATTTCATTGGGATGATGAGTGTCAAGCTGCATTTGACACACTCAAGGAAAAACTTTCTTCAACACCGGTCTTGAGAGGCCTAGATTTGAAATTGCCTTTTCATATTTCCACTGATGCCCCTGATTCAGCCATGGGAGTAGTGTTGGGAAAAAAGGAGGATCCTGTAACCCATGCTATCTATTATGTTAGTAAAAACTTAACTCCTACAGAATTGAATTACACGGTAACTAAAAAAGAATTCATTGCTGTGATTTATGCTATTAATAAGTTTAGACATTACATCATGGGCTGTGATGTTTTTGTACACACCGATCACTCTTCCATTCGATATCTCATGAATAACCCAGTTACTAATGGAAGGATTACTATGTGGCTATTGTTGCTACAAGAATTTGACATCACAGTATTGGATAGGCCTGGAAAGGAAAACCAGGTAGTTGATTTCTTATCTAGACTCAACCATGTAGGTGAGGATGTTCCTGTTAATGATAGCTTTCCTGATGAAAATTTGTTTGCTATTTCTGTTAAAACACCTTGGTTTGCAGAAATGGGCAATTACCTTGCTACAAGAAAGTTGCCTCCTTATTTTTCTTCTGATCAAAAAAAGAGAATTATTAGAAAAAGTGTTGATTACTCTTGGATTAGGGGAGATCTTTTTTTCACTGGACCCGATTTGATTATCCATAGGTGTGTCTGGGAAAATGAGATTTATGAAATTTTGAGAGCCTGTCATGATGAACCGTGTGGAGGACATTTTGCAGACAAGCAAACAACTTACAAAATCCTTCTCTCAGGCTACTATTGGCCAAGTCTTTTCAAAGATGCAAGGGAATATGTGCAGAAGTGTGATAGCTACTAGAGTATGGGGTAGCCTATACAATCAAACGAGATGCCTTTGCAGCCACAAGTTCTCATAGAACCTTTTGAGAGGTGGGCTCTTGATTTTGTAGGTCCCATCAACCCTATGTCCAAAGGTAAGAAGTATATTTTAGTTTGTACTGATTGTGTTACGAAGTGGGTGGAGGCAAGAGCACTACCTAGATCAACAAAGAAAACGGTGGTAAATTTTATTTTTTTTTATGATATTTTTGTAAGATTTGGAGTACCTAGCGATGAGCCTCATCATTGAGAAATTATATGGGCCTTAATTGTCCTTAATTCACCTCCTAGCTTAGTCAAACCAACTATTCTCACAACTTATTGCATACTTTTGATTATATTTTGTTTATGAGATGAGTTAGAGTTGGTTATTTTTCTTTGTTGTCAAAAGTGCATGTAATGCAGGAATAAAGGATAAAAGCAAGGAAAAATGTAGGCATAAAGGATAAAATCAAGGAACTATGGCAAAGACCTTGGTCAAAACTCGCATGGGATAAGGGAGAGTAATTATAGGAGGTAAATCCTCCTCATTTACTACCCCTCCATTCAAATATTCCTCCATCATCGGAGTGCAAACAACCATCACTTTGAAGACTAGAAGACAGTCGAGCAAGTGAAAGTGATAGAAACCAATTTATTAGATTTATAAGTAGAGAGGCTTAGGACCTCATTAGGATTCCGACTTTCATTGTAAAAGCTCTACTTTATTTCTGAGTTGCAAGAGACTTGTGATAGTTGTTCTATAATCCATGGTTTTCATAATGAGAATAAGTTATATTTAAGCCAAATCTAAGTTAACTCAGATGGCTGAAGCTCTTGGGTTAGGGCCTGACCTGAGCAGCCAAAGCTCCTCTTTACTGTACATGTATGCTAGCAAAGTTTCCTAGTTTTCATTGTTCATTTGCTTAAGTAGCATAGATTCCTGTTTCTATTCATTTGTTTAAATAGCTTTCTGGTTCTATTCATTTACATTGTGCTTTAGTTTACTTCCATTTATGCCTTCTTTCAGTTCATAGGTTAGCTAGGAGAAATAGACCACTGTCACGTTGCCCGTAGGTGTCTCGACCTCATCTCCTCCCTCTGGGGCCATGACTTGAGGAAGAGACCCTTTAGCAACCCCAAAAACACATGTTTCTGGTTCTTGCATGAGCTATGGAGTTTTTCGTTTGATGCAGTTACTCGTTCACCCTCATTGTGTCTTTCTGTCATTTTCATTTAAAAACCGCCTTCAACATGTTCTTCATGCATCGATTCCTCACCGTCCGGTCCACAACAAACCTTCACAATCACCATCTGATTCATTATTTTCTCTAATTGTTGCCTTGCATGAAGTCTTCCACTTACTTTATGCACTTTAAGTCCCCACCATCGATGTGCCCCACCTAATCTGACAGCTATCGTGTCACCTCCACACCTTATGCGCTTTAAACCCCCATTGTCAATATACCTCACCTGATCCGATGGCTATCGCTTCACCTGATCACCAACTAGCTTGGCCAATATCCACCATTGATCAGCCCCTCCTGATCCAATGGTTATCGTGCAATCTCGCGTGGATTATTGAACGACCATTATCCACCCAAGAGCACGCGAGAAAAGTGGTTTTCTCACACTATGTGTCGTGCATGAAATTTCATAATTCTGCGTACGACCTTTAGGGTGCGCGAGAAACTACTTACCGCATTAGAAACCTACTCCATCATTTCTGCATGTTCCTTTTTCATGTGATACGATCTCCACCATCCATCTCTTGACTTAACCTCTATGATAAGACCTCGGTTGTTCATCCTATCCATTCACCCTGTTCATCCATCTAGTCACTTAAGCCTTCACAATAAGATCTCCGCCGTTCATCGCTTCATTACCCTTGTTCATCCATTAATTCGCTTAAGACTCCACGATAAGATCTCCACCATCCATCTTCTACTTGTTGATTGATCTAACGGTCCCTATGCGCTACTGCGTCCCTACATCCTCCTTTCATTTATTTCGACCTCCGGTTGCTCTTCCACTTCAAAACCAATTTAGCTTAAGTTTCTTTGCTTACACCTTAGTATAGTTTGATTCTATTTACCTCTGCAACTTAGGTAGCAACATTAGGTTAGTGTTGATTTAGCAATTCTGTTAGCATAGCTATTTAGATGGTTAGTTAGGTTATGGTGTAGTTTAGCATTACATGTTGTTTTCTTCATTACTATAGTAGAGTAGCTCTCTCATAGAATAGCTTCGCTCTTCTTCCATCAAAAAATTAAGCTTCTTCTAACCCTATAGATGTCTAGCTTGGAACCCCTGGGGTCTCATGCCAGATAAACAGTGACAACAGGCAGAACCTTCACTTCTACTTATGCATATAGCATAGTCAGCTCCAAGTTTGTACGAACCCTGGGTTGATAAGTAAAGCTGGTAGCCCTGGGAGTTGCAACATTCTTTTTGCAATACCTAGGCTCATCACTTTTTGGCACTGTTGTCGGGGAGGTGTCAGAGTAGAAGTGATTACTGCTCTTTTCTTCTATTTCTAGTTTCCAACTTTCTTCCATTAATTTATTTCTGCAAAAGTAATCTAGTAGCTTCCTTTCTTTCAGTTGTCATTATCTTCTTTCCTTTTCATTCTGCAAGTAGAATTTCAATTCAGCAAGTAGTATTTTTCTGTCAGTTGTCTTCCTTCAATCAACAATTTGATTCTGCAAGTAGAATTTTAATTTAGCAAGTAGTTTTTCTTGTTAGTGGTTTTTCATTCAATCAACAATTTCCTTTCTGCAGAGTAATTTCCAGCTTAAAAAAAAAAATTCTTACAAAAACCAACCCAAAAACATTTCCTTTCATGCCTCGTAGGAATAGGGACAATTTAGGGAAATTCTTGTCAAATACCCCCACTACATCCAACAATCAACCTTCTCTCTTCTTCAGTGATGGTGAATTGGAAGACCCTTTAGGTGAGCAACCTTACATATTTGAGGAACCTACTGGGGAAGAAGAAGAGGAAGAACCCATTCCTACTGAACCAATGGCTAAAAACCAAAATGATAGAGGAAATAGAGAGAGAATTGAGGGTGCCTTCCTCATCAGGGAGACCAATGTGGACACTAAGATGAAGAATATAAGCCGCTATGCTCTACCTCATTTCCATGGCCTGACCACAGAGGACCTTGACACTTTCCTATTTGAGTTTGTTGTTATATGCCGAACCTATGACTATACAGATCATGAGAAAAAGTTAAAATTGTTTCCATCTACCCTTAAGGATGAAGCATTGCACTGGTTCATGGGTTTAACTAGAGATAGCATCACAAATTGGGCTCAGATGCAACATGCTTTTAACAAAAACTATAGGGACTACTATAGGTCAAAGGACACTAAAGAAGAGATTTTCAGGATGACCATAGGCCAGGATGAATCTTTAGAAGACTATGAAGAAATATTCTAGCTCAGTTACAAAAGGGCCAGGTGCACACTTGACCCTAAGTCACTGAAGCTAGTCCTGCTTAGAGGAGTAACGGAGGATCTTCTTGATACCTTACATATGATAGCAGGAGGAGATATCTACCAATTACCCTATGAGGATATTAAGACTATCTTTAGAAACCATTCTAGGGCAACGATGAAAAATGGTAGGGGTAGTCAACCTATGGCCAGTACATCATCCTCCAACTCATCCATCAAGGGTGAAATTAGAAATATGCTGGAAGATTTCAAAAGTGATATGCTGCAAACCCTCGCCTTGCAATTGGACACCATGAAGATCAAAAGGAAGCAAGAGGAAGTAGAAAGAGCCCTAGCAATCTTTTGTCCTATATGCACTAGGAGGCATCCTAGGAACGAATGTCCATGGAATTGTATTAAGATTTGCTCAGTCTGTGAAGAAAACCACTCCACAGACAAGTGCCCTTCTTTACCTGGACTCAAAGTTGTATATCAAGGAGCTGAAGGGGTCATTGAGCAGATTTGCTACATCAACCAAAGGAGATCTCCTAGGCCTAGACCATATCAGCAGGGTATGCAAGGGTCATCCCATGCATATTTCAACCCCAACCAACCCACAACTATACCTTCTTGGGGACCCCCTGCTCATCCTTCCTGGTCTACACCCTCCCTTTGGTCCTATGCATCTTAGTATCATTTCCAACCAGCTAGCCAGTCATTTCAACCTTATGTTCAGCCACAACATCAGTGGAATACCCCACACCAGGGGTGGAGGCCCCAATTCAACAATGTTCCAGCCCTATTTCCTCCACCACCTACCCAACCACAACTCTTGCACTCTGCTCCACCTAAAAAACCCCAGATGCCTGCCCATCCGAATCTGAAGCCAAACAATAGGCATGCTCAACAAGTATACAGTGGAGAGACATCATACCCAACTTATGCTGTAGAAATCTAGGAGATCAACCTAAGATCTGGGATAATTCTCCCAGACAACCAACCTCCCTCTCCACATAGGGAGGTTGAGCAAGAAAGAGAGGAAAGCAACCTTAAATTAAATCCACCCTTTATTGAGAGATTAGCCCAACCACTCCAGCCTACCATAGAAGAAACTGAACTTTTGGGAGAATTGAAAAATCTATGTCTAAAGATCCCCCTTCTCCAGGCAATAAAAAATGTTCCCATTTACAATAAGTTGATTAAGGAGAAGTGCTTCAAGCATCCAGGAAGAAGAAAAAGGATGCCCCTACCATTAATGTCATTGGGCAGTTCTCTAACTTAATGCTAGGGCAGGTAATAAGTAAAAAATATTTGGACCCTGGAAACTCTGTAGTAGATGTGCACATTAATGGCACCATTGTCCCACACACTCTGATTGATCTTGGGGCTGCCCTTAATGTGATTACCAAGGACACCATGCTCAAGATCAACCTCCAAGGGTCATTGAGGAAGACCACAAACCCTAAGGGAATGATGGAGGATGTGATGGTCTCCACTGACTCCTGGGAGTACCCTGCAGATTTCCTAGTTCTCTAGCCTAAGGCTAAGCTTACTGGTTACCCTCTCATCCTTGGGAGGCCATGGTTTGCCACAACTGATGCTTACATCAGCTGCAAAGTTGGGAATATGACCATCAAGAATGGGCATATGTCCAAAAAATTAGTCCTATACCCTCCTGATCAACCTTCTCTAGAGCATGATTTACCTTTATGGTTGGAGGAGGAGGAAGAATATGAGGTTTATTCTGCCCAACTTTATGTTTTGGAAGCAACCATAGGAGGAGGACAAGAAGATGAGGATGACTTTGAAAATTAATCCATCTTTCTGCTTTATAAGAGGAAAAAATTTGCAACATGTTGAGAGAGAACCTAGAAGCCTTCGCTTGGAGTTACAAGGAAATGAAGGGAGTACACCCCTCAGTGTGTACTCACCACATATACATCAAAGAAGGTTGCAATCCAGTTAGGCTACCACAAAGGAGTATGAATCCATCACTTAAAGACATAGTCAAAGAAGCACTGCAAAAACTTCTAGATGCAGGATTTATTTACCCTATCTCAAATAGTGAGTGGGTTTCTCCTTTAGTGTTAGTTCCCAATAAAAATGGTAAGTGGAGGATTTGTATTGATTATAGGGAGTTGAACAAAGCCACAAAGAAGGATCATTTTCCCCTACCCTTCATTGACCAAGTGCTAGATGGCCTGGTAGGGAAGAAGTTTTTTTCCTTCCTAGATGGATTCAATGGGTACAACCAAATCCAAATCTACCCAGAAGACTAGGATAAGACCACATTCACTTGTCCTTGGGTACGTTTTCCTATAGGGTCCTTCCTTTTGGCCTATGCAATGCTCCTGCCACTTTCCAGAGAGTAGTCTTGAGTATTTTTGTTGAATTAGTACATGATGCTGTGGAAATCTATATGGATGATTTTACACCTTATGGTTGTGATTTTCAAGAAGCCCTGACTAACCTAGGAAAAGTATTTCACAAATGCATTGAAATGAACCTGTCTCTCAGTCCAGAAAAATGTGAATTCTTAATGACTGAAGGGACTGTGCTAGGTCATTCAATATCTCAGCAAGGACTGCAGGTGGACCCAAACAAAATAGAAAATCCAAAGGGTCCCACCTCCACAAAAGCAGAGAGATGTCAGGAGTTTCTTAGGGTTAGATGGATATTACTGAAGGTTCATAAATGACTTTAGCAAGTTGGCCTCTCCTTTGTTCAATGGGTTGTTGGCCAAAGATTTTGAGTTTATATGGTCATAGAGCTGTCAAGACGCCTTAGACATTCTAAAGGGTAAGTTAACCACTGCACCAATCCTTAGAGGCCCAAACTGGTCCCTCCCTTTTCATATTCATGTTGATGCCTCACACAAAGCTATAGTAGTAGCCTTAGGTCTGGAAGAGGAGAAATTGCCCTATGCCATCTATTTTATCAGTAAGAACCTGTCAAAGGCTGAGCTAAACTATACTGTCACTGAAAAGGAACTCTTCATTGTTGTGCATTCATTAAACAAATTTAGGCATTACTTTACAGGATATCAAACATTTGTGCATACTAATCATGTTTCAATCAAATATTTAATGAACAAAATAGATGTGAATGCTAGAATGATAATATGGTTGCCTTTATTACAACAATTTGATCTAACTATTGTTGATAAGCCTGGTAAGGAAAATGTTGTTGCTGAATTTCTATCTAGGATGAATCTTCCTACAGGGGAAGAAGGAATGGTGGATGACCAGTTACCAGATGAGAATTTGTTTGCTATTTCAGTTCTCTACCCATGGTTTTCTGATATAGCAAACTATTTGGTATTAGCACAGTTCACACAAAACTTGCCCTCCAAGGAAAAGAGCAAGATAGTTAGGAAAAGCACCCCCTTCACTTGGATTTGGGGCAATCTATTCAAATTTGGCCCAGATCAAATCTTGAGAAGGTGTGTAAGGGAAGAGGAAGTATTTGACATCCTTGTGACCTATCATGATGGGCCTTGTGGAGGTCACTTTGCAGCAAAGAGGACAACATTCAAAGTGTTGCAAGTAGCCTATTATTGGCCTACTCTTCATCAGTATGTGAAAAAGTACATTAGTCAGTGTGATTGGTGCCAGAGGATGGGAAATCATACTCCAAGAGATGAAATGCCCCTACAACCTCAAGTGACCTTCGAGCCATTTGACAAGTGGGGCATGGACTTCATTGGGCCTCTCAACCCTACTTCAAAGCAAAAACAACACATCATTGTGTCCACTGATTATTTGACTAAGTGGGCTGAAACCAAGGTAATTAAGGCAGCAACAGAAGTGAAGGTGGTTGAGTTCCTAAGGGAGAATGTATTCTACAAATTTGGGTACCCTAGAGAGCTAGTCACAAACCAAGGCAGCCAATTTACCTCCAGCATGATTGAAGAACTTCTCAGCCATCACAAAATCAAGCATAAGACCTCCACTCCTTATCATCCACAAGCTAATGGACAAGTGGAGGTGACCAACAGGGCATTGGAGAACATCTTAACCAAGGTAGTGAGCAGCAGTAGGAAGGATTGGGTAGAGAGACTAGTTGAGGCCACCTGGGCCTATAATACAACATGGAAGACCACCACTGGATTTACACCCTATGAGCTGGTCTATGGGAAAAAGGATTTTTTGTCCATTGAGTTTGAATATAACACATTGAGGATGGCAGCCCAACTATATTTGGATCTCATTCATGCACATAAAAAAGGTTGTTGCATTTGAATGGCTTGGATGAATTCAGAATGCAGGCCCTCCTACATACAGAGATAGTTAAGCTTCAGAGGAAGATCTGGCATGACAAACATATCAAGGAGAAGCAATTTCAAGAGGGAGACTGGGCATTGTTATATGATTCCAGGCATAAAGAATTCAAGGGCAAGCTAAGGACAATATGGCTCAGACCTTATGTGGTGGAAAGATGTTAGGACAATGGTTCAGTGCAAATCAGAACTATTAATGAAGAAGCCATTCCATTGCTAGTTAATGGACACTAATTGAAAATGTATAAGAGGCCTTTATCAAAACAAGAGTTCATTGACAATATCAATAAGACAGTGATTATGGTGGAGCAAGTTCTAGCTCCTCCCTCATCAGGACAATGAAAAAGAAAAAAGAATAAGGATTCAGGTGAAAACCTCCATGAAGCGCCTGAGTCCCATCTTTGGGTTGAAAACCTCATGAGGCAGCCCAAGGATGAGAAGAAATGAAAAAGAGTAAGAATATCCATGGGTGAAAACCTTCCTTGAGGTGCCCAGGGAAAATATCTAGGGTGAAAACCTCTTTGAGGAAGCCTAGGTTTTTTTCAAAAAAATAAATAATAATAATAATAATAATAATAAACATAATTTTTATTTGCAGGTGGGTGAAAAAGACAAGCAAGGAGCAAAGAGAAGATCCAAAGGGAACCCTGCCTCACATATTCATCTCCTCCACTCCTTACCATGCATCCCTCCATCAATTCCATTGTTTTTCACTTCATTGCTTCAATTCAGGTGAAGATTGTGTTTTCTACATAATCACCTCAACCATTACCATCATCCTTGCATCCACATACACTCCTACTCCCTCTGTCCATTCATTACAACATCCTCACAGCACCAGCCAACAACATGATCAAGAAACTCCAAGGGAGACACCAAGCATTGCCAAGTGGTAATCCAGGAGCTCCACAGCAGCAACAACATCAGATCTCCAGTCACAGACACCTCCAAAAGCCAATACACCATCAAAAGACAGCAGAGGAGGAAGAAGAATTACCATGCAGCAAATAGACAACGCAACACCTCTAATCTTTGACAACTACAACATGGCATCAAGACCAAAGATAAGTATCCCACTTACTCACTCATATGCATCATTTGATCAAAAGTTGTAAAGGTTAAGAGGTAGTTGGTTTATAAGTGAAGAGGTGGCAAAAAGGAAATTCTTTAATAAGTCAATTCTTTAATAAGTCAGAATAGAATGCAAGAGTCCATAGATATAGTATTGTTATGGAAACCATTTGAGAATGCTTGAAGAATTAAGGCTTGGGGCAAAAACACTAGTTCACCAAAGACTCAGCATACCCTATTTCTTGATGCAATCACTCATAGACTCCAACAAAAAAGTAAAGGAAGGAAATTCTCAGCAGTTAGTTCTCTGTGGGTTGATTAGGATCCTCATTAAGGATGCCCTCCAAAACCTCAGGATCCCTATAACATGGTTAGTCTTCAGAAACTTACGAGCAGAGGATGAAATCAAAACCCTCACCTATGATGCTAGTCCTTTTGATAGTGAGGATGTTATGCTCTTAACCTGCAAGACGATACTAGAATACCAAATATGCGAAGAAATATACCTAGAACATAGAACAATGAGAAATAACAACAAGTATTTTATTATTCAAAAAGCAACGTTCACTTGCCTCTTCGAGGGGGCAACCTCCAATAGAGTTGAGCTCATTTACAAAATAAGACACGATTCTCCTCGAGGGGAGTCTCTATCCTTTATATAGGATTCATACATGCAATACCATGGTTCTTATTAATACCATGGCCCATTTGCAACTAATTATGGTCCCTTCATTAAATGCGGGTCAACCACTTACAATTATTAATATGGGCTTTATTGACTCTTTACTTAACTATAACTATGACTCGATCCTATTACATAAATAAGGGGGTTAGGGTTGGACCCTAACATGCCCTCCCCCATAAGAATAGCCTTGTCCTCAAGGCTAAAGCTGCGGAAAATACTGAAGGATAGTGGTTGGTTCCCAGGTCGCATCTTCCGGAGAGGTGTCTTTCGACTTGACAAGGACTTCCTTGATCGTTGGGCCGCGCAGGTGCCGTTCTCGTGTGTCAAGAACTTGTTCAGGTTGGAGCCAGATTGACCCTTCTTCATCCACTTTAGGTAGATTGGTTTGAATTTTGCAATGGTTCCCAATCACTTTCTTGAGGCATGAGACATGGAAGACTGGATGGATTTTTGTAGTGGGTGGCAAAGCTCGCTTGTAGGTGACTTGTCCAATGCGTTGAAGTACTTTATACGGTCCGTAGAATTTTGGAGATAATTTAGAACAACCCTTGTCTTTGAGTGATATTTGCTGATATGGTTGCAGCCTCAAAAATACTTGATCCCCTTCTTGAAATTGGTGTTCTGAGTGATGTTGATCTACCTGTTGCTTCATCTGGTTTTGGGCTTGATGAAGATTCTCTCTAAGGTGGGCCAACATGGTTGTGTGGTTCTGTAGGAGTTGATCCACTACTTTTACCTTAGAGCATCCCTTGATATAAGAAGTAGGGGAAGGAGGTAGTTGACCATAAACTGCTTCATATGGAGTCATTTTAGTGGTGGCTTGATAGTTGGTATTATACCACCATTCGGCTAGAGGTAACCACTGTACCCAGAGATGTTTCTTTTCTGAAGTGAAACACCTCAGGTAGGTCTCTAGACATTTGTTCACTGCTTCAGTTTGACCATCAGTTTGTGGATGATAGGAAGTACTGAGTTGTAGTTCGGTAACTTGTAGCCGGAAGAGTTCCTGCCAAAAGTTACTGGTGAAGATCGGGTCACGATCAGACACAATGGAAGTGGGCATGCCATGTAATTTGAAGATCTGATCCATGAAAGATTGAGCAACCAAAGTCAGTGTAAAAGGGTGGGGTAGGGCAAAAAAATGAGCATACTTAGAAAGTCTGTCCACAACCACCATGATGACTTACTTGCTTCCGAACTTTGGAAGACCCGTAATGAAATCTATAGAAACCTCCATCCAGATTGAGGTCGGGATGGGAAATGGCTATAATGTGCCTGGGGATTTGATTGTTTCTCCTTTGTGGCACAGACAAACATCGCATTCAGCTACAAAAGTAAGAATGTCCTTTTTCATTCCTGTCCAAAAAAATGATCTTCCAGTGCGAGCATATGTCTTCTGAAAGCCTGAATGTCCTGCAGTGGGAGATGAGTGCAACTCTACCAAAATGCGGCTTTTGAGGGTGGATGTTGTTGATATTATGACTCTGTCCTTGTAGCGAAGAATCTCATCCTGCCACGAGTATCCCACTATAGAATTTGGAACTGCCTACAATTGATTAATGAGTTGGGAGAGCCAGGGATGTGAAAACCATTCCTTGCGAGCCTCTTCAATCCAGTCTAGAATGGGAAGGGAAATTGCAAGCAGGATACTTTCCTCCTCAAATTGGCATGATAACACATCTGCTACAATATTTTCATGCCCTTTCTTGTAAATTATCTCATAATCATATCCCAGCATTTTGGCGAGCCATTTATTTTGTTGTGGCAAGGATAGGCTTTGCTCCAAAAAATATTTAAGGCTTTGATGGTCTGTGCGGATTTGGAAACGTCGCCCCAATAAGTATGGTCGCCAGGTATCTACTGCATGTAAGATGGCCATCATCTCCTTCTCATAGGTGGATTGTCCCAGATTCTTCCCACTTAGTTGTTGGCTCGTGAAGGCCAAGGGTCGACCTTCCTGCATTAAGACCGCCCCAATACCCGTACCCGAAGCATCACTTTCAATCACAAAAGATTTGGTGAAGTCGGGTAGTGCTTAGACTGGAGTGGAACACATGGCATGTCTGAGCGCTGTAAAGGCCTGTTGTGCTTCATCATTCTAGAGGAATGAATTTTTCTTGAGGAGTTGAGTGAGGGGCCTAGCAATGCGACCATAATTGTGGACAAATTTGCGATAGTAGCTTGTGAGACCCAAAAATCATCTCAGGCTCTTCAAGGTCTTAGGTTGAGGCCAATCTTGCATTGCCTGGATCTTTTTGGGGTCTACCTTGACACCTTCACGCCCCACAATGTGGCCCAAATACTCAACTTCTTCCATGCCAAAAGAACACTTGGACATCTTGACAAATAATTTATGCTTGCGGAGCAGTTGCAACAACAGATCTACATGCTGAAGATGTGTGGCCCAGGTGCGACTGTAGATGAGGATGTCATCAAAGAAAACAAGGACAAATTTTCTGAGATATGGTTTGAGCAGGTGGTTCATAAGGCTCTGAAAAGTGGATGGGGCATTACAAAGACCAAATGGTATGACTAGGAACTCATAATGGCCTTCATGAGTTCGGAAAGCAATCTTTGGAATGTCTACTTCTTTCATGCGAATTTGGTGGTAGCCTGAGCGAAGGTCGAGCTTAATGAAGAATTGAGCCCCATTTAGTTCATTTAGTAAATCATCGACAATCGGGATGGGAAATTTATCTTTGACTGTCAACTTATTGAGGGCCCTGAAGTCTGGACACATACGCCATTCCCCATCTTTCTTGAGCACCATGACCACCGGTGA
>APFE031573993.1:83761-99779 GCA_000404065.3 Pinus taeda | reverse complement strand
ATATAGCCGGCCAGAGGCATCTTATCGATCTTTTTTATAGCTATTGTAGACACTGAAACAACTATTTTATCAGCTACTCACATCGTATCATATAATCAATTCATATCGATGAATTTCATTTGTCAAAATGGTGATGAATGATCATATATCGATATATCTATACCTTATCAAAAAATAACGTATATCTTAGAAGATATATCTATTCTATATGATGAGAATCTATCAAAAAATTCTCATTAGTTATATTACGTGGTTGATCAAAAAATGATGGATCCATATTTAAAAAATCTTGGGAAAATTACCTGCCATGATTGGACCATATTCCGGGCGATCTGGGGATCGAAATGATCCAAAAGACTTAGAGACTCCATTAAAAATATTAATAATTTTATTATCTCCTGATCTGTTTAGAATCTTCCCAAACCCTTTCTGGGTATTGGAGATCTCATGTGCCCCAACTTCTCCACCAAATTTTGTGGCTAGAGCACATTCGATGTTACCCCAAATCAACAATAATGAATGTCAAGAGTTTCTAGTGGGGAAAGGGTCAACAAAGGGCCTTAGAGGAGTTAAAGAAGAAGATTAGTTAAGCACTACTTCTGGCTTCATTGAACTTGAAGTAACCCTTCAAAGTGGAGACAAATATGAGTGGGTTTGCTATGGGAGCGGTCTTGATGCAGAAAGGAAGGCCTGTATGCTACCATTCTGAAGTATTTCATGGGGTAGTTCTCAACTACGTTACCTATGACAAGGAGATCTATACCTTGGTGCAAGCTGTGTAGAAGTGGAAACACTATTTGATGGAAAGGAGATAGTAAATCACATAGTTCATCGACCACTGCAATAACTACAAGCCCAAAGTAACCTACAACAGACCAGGCATTACAAGTACGAGATTTTTATAGCAATTTCATTTAGTGATCAAGTACGAGAAGGGTAGGACAAACAAGTTGACCGACACGCTTTCAAGGCCATTCACATCAAAGATCACAACTTTGGGAACTCTTATGCACGTGGAACTTTTCATCCATGATGCATACAGAGAGGTATATATAGAGGATGAGGACCTCAAGGAGGTGTTTCAACAGTTGCAAAGGCAGAATCATGTGCACGATGGTGACAACACAATTGATGACCATCTCCAGAATGGGTTATTCTATAAGTTAGATAAGTTATGTGTTCCTAAAGGTGAGTGACTACAACTGATTAGAGAGGCTCACACCTCCAAGGTTACAAGGCATTTCGGTGTAGGGAAGAAAATTGTCAACTTGCAGAGATATGTACATTGGTCCAAGATGCAAGAAGAGGTAGCTAGGTTCATAAGAGGAAGCATGCTTTGTTGTATTAGCAAGCCTAGTAACATGAAATAGGGTTTATATCATCCCTTGCCAGTACCCACTTGTCCTTGGGAACATTTCCATGGACTTTGTGGGAGGTTTACCAACAACTAGGGAGGGACATGACTACCTGTTCATGGTAGTTGATAGGTTCAACAAGATCTTTTTTCTAATGCCCTGTAAAAAGACCATCAGTGGGCAAGAAGTAGGGAACTTATTCTTTGGACATGTCTGGGTGCACTTTGGAATACCGAGGAGCATTGTTTTAGACAGGGACACAAGATTTGTCAGTGCATTTTAGGCTACATTGTGGGAGAAGATGGACATGAAGTTGAAGAGGTCTACATCATTCTATGTAAATATAGATGGGCAAACAAAAGTAGGCAATAGGGTTTTGGTGCAAATTTTGAGGGCATACAATCAAAACCATCTAAAAACCTGGGATAAAATTCTGGTATACATACAACACTCTTATAACAAAGGAGTCCACACTTTTACTGGTAAGTCGCCATTTGAAACTTGTTTTGGATATTTTCCAACTTCAGCTTTGGAAATTGCATATGGGCAACAAGGAGGAGTGAGGGAGGATCTTACAAGGGATGCCTTAAGGGCAGAATAATTTGTGGAGAAGATCAAGAAAATCCATCTAAAGTTACAGGAGACATTGCATAAGTCACATGAAAAATACAAGGCTAGGCATGATCAACACATGACAGAGAAGTCATTCAAGGTGGGAGACAATGTGTGGTTACAATTGAACAAGGAGAGGCTATAAGGTCGTGGTAAGAATCAAGGGTCTATGATATGGTGTCCCTTTGAGATACTATAGAAGGTGGGAGATAATGTCTATAGACTCAGTCTATGCCTATGTTGCACAAAACTTCTAGGAACCCGACGTTCCAGGCCATACCCATACCCAAAACACCGAAACTTGACGGTCATGTAATCATCTATGGGAGTTAATATAGACTTGGTCTCCTTCTAAATTATCAACTATGGTTCATTTTCCCTTTTTTCTTGCAAGATAATGTGTTATTCTCTCTCTCTCTCTCTCTCTCTCTCTATATATATATATATATATATGACGTTTTAACAGATGTTTCACTTGACGTTTCCATTTTTGGGAGGTGACGTTTCTAAACAAACCTGTTTCGGAAAACTCCGAAACGTTTCGGCATTTCGTGCTACTTAGGTCTATGCCCATACATGCGCATTTACTTAGTGGTGAATGTAGAGAATCTAAAACTCTATGAGCCTTCCGTGCTACATCAGGAAGAGAAACAGGTCCTACCTTTTGTAGAGGATTTGGCACTAGATGCTCAGGCAGAGTTGATAGAGGATACAATTTTGCAGAAGAGGTCTAGAACTATAAGACATGCAACATGGCCTTTGGCAGATTGGGTTGAAAGGACAATTTCCAGGAAAATCTAAATGGTGCACTTGAGAGAAGGTGGAGGAAAAATTTCCTCACATCTTTCAATAGAAGTTTGGGGACCAAAAGCCTCCCAAAATGGGGAGTTGTGATCTGTATTGGATCATTATATTATTTGTCATCCATCTTGGTGCTTTTAGAGTAGAAAAAGTGGAGGAATCAACTCACAAGGCCATTTTTACTAGTGGGTCCTAGTTTGGAAAATTGGGGTTTGAAACCTTTCGGAAGTAGTTTGAGGCTTCAAACGACATTTTTTGGGTTAAAACTTCGCTGCTTTGTGTTGTACCTTTAGTGCTATTCTACACATATACCTTTCCAACAACGCAAGAATCATCTGAATGGGAGTCTATATGCAAAAGTTATGCCACTTGGAAGTTATCCTTCTTGCAATGACCACCATGATTCGAGAGGATGCCGCGCCAACCCCCATTATTCGTGGAAAAGGGGCTAGCCACATGATCATGATGAAGAAGACTATAAAAGAGTAAATATTGTAACACAAGTTAAGAGTTGAAGGAGGCAAACTTAAACACTAGTAGGCTATTAGGCTAGGTTATAATTGGGCCATTAGGTGGAAAAGGGGTTCCATTTATTCGAGTGCATTTTGTTCCATAGATGAGCAGAGTAGTAAAGTGTGGATAGGGAGAGGGCCAATAGAGAGGGTTTGTGCACTGTAGCAGCCCATGGGCCAGAGGTCTCAGTTTTGTTTACTTGCATCCATTTCCATTTGGAGAAAGAGTGGAGCAACCTCACCTTCCAACTAGGTTTTCTCCTGAAAGGGTTTCTTAGGTCATATCTTGTGTTATTATGGTTTGTGAGTGATTGTTCTATTTGTTCTCTATTTTCTTCATAATTATAATTCACATGCACAAACAATAAGCAATAATTATTAATTAAGGATCCAAAAATCTGAGGAGAAATAAACCCTCATAGTGTAGATTTCAGATTTTCTAACATAGTTCAGTAGATCTGTTATGACGATTTGTCCAATGGAATATCCATGGTAGTTTATAGATTAGATGCATTGCTTGGCTTAACTGATTTGCAAGCGAAAGATTTCCTCCAATTGGTGATATGTTACTTACCTTAAGTGATTTGCGAGCAAAAAATGATTTCCTTGGGCTAGTGATACAATGCTTGGCTCAAAATTTCTTGTAAATGGTGAAGATCTCCTCAAGCTAGCAGTAAATTGCTTGGCTTAATTGATTTTGTTTGCATAAAGATTCCCTCATGCTAACAATACATTTGCTTGGGAAGGTTGATTATGTTTGCAATAAAGATTCCTTCAAGCCAAGAATGCATTGCTTAGTAGGGTTGATTATGTTTGCAATAAGGATTCCTTCAAGCCATTGATATGTCACTTGGAAAAGTTGATTTGAATGTAGTATGGGTGTGGCTGACCTCAAGGCGAGGGCTTGAGATAGGAAGAGAATACCTGCATAGAAGTAAGAATAATCACGACAAGAGTATCGTAGTTCAAGAAGCGATAAAGGGAGCCATTGCTACAAGAAGTTTTGTTGGATCTAGTGTATTGAAAACTAAAGATTACCTAGATGCAATATAGACATACAATCGACGATAACCCTGTCAATGCGATAGATTTAAAGCGACACTGCCAAAACTAAACTTAGAAGCCTGAATACTATGAGGTTCATAGCCATGAAATTAAAAGGAGTGCACAAGCCAATAAGTCCAATAAAACAAAGAGGAACACGTAAGGTTATGCCTTGATGAATGTGCCCAACAATCGATGACATGGTAGGGTGTGATGCCAATTGCTCTCGCTAGAAAGCGATTGACAAAATTAAATTTCTGAGCTAGCATAAGGATAATTTTTTCTTGTGACTCCATCTCGTTGAGGGTGTCTAGGGGGTTGGGTCTGTTACATTTGGTTTTAGAACATTTTACATAATACTTATGCTATGTAAATATGTGACGTATGTGTGTGATTTTACATTGATGTTGAGTCAAGGGCACTATAGTCATGTAAATTATGTAAACACGTGGTACAATTTTGTGTGGTTAACTAAAACTCCTAGCAAGAACCCAAGGCCAAGACTTTGCTAATGAGTTTATACATAGCGATGAAGCCACAAGTCTAGATTTGCCTTAATGAGGCCTAATGACAATGATGTGAATATCTGTTTGTAAAGACAGGTAAGTGCCTATTTTCCCTTAGGTAAACTGTTAATATTCTATTGTGAAGTATGTAAAAGATAAAATTTATTGGATGTCTGCAATATATTTGATGAAATCCTTGTGATCGAGTAATTTGAATATTGCTTAAATCCATCTTGTGATTAGGCAATGTGAATATTGCTTAAATTCTATGCCTATCTTGAGTAAATGATTAACTTAGCCAATTGTTATATATTGTAAAGGAGCCAACTCAGTGGTCTGCTTATGATCATGGCCACTATAGGCACTGTAAGTTGAACTGCTTGTAGCTTGATACACACAAAAGCATGCATGTTCCGATCATTACGTGATGTGGAATCCACATTTTTGTTCAAAATTCAAATGTACTTGTGAATTTTAATTTGTAGAGCATACCGTTGGGGTTGAATATTTGGGTTCTTGAGTGTTCCCTCATTAGAGGCAAAGGGGGGTTGGGTGCATGACATCACTGAATTGTTAGGATATGATATCAATAGCAAATCAGATAGGCTAATTGGATTATATTTCATCCTCTTGTCCATGTTTGTATCCTTCATTTGAACACAGACACAAATATGATAGGTACATGGCCTAATCATGTCCCATTTTAGGGCACGTGTCATGTGAAAAAGGGCTCGCAAATCACTAAAAAGGTGATCTGCCCCTCGTTTTTTCACATTTTTCTCTTGTAGGTTGGAGCTCTGAGATTTGTTGGTGTACAGTTGAAGCGTTTGTTGCAAATTTGAAGGGATTCCGAGTGCTTGGTAGGTGGATTGTCAAGTAGATTGACAGCTTTTTCCTACAACAATTAGTCATGAGGATCCTTTCTTAGGTTACTTCATCCTCTTGTTGTGAGAGGAATTGGACCATATATGGGAATTTATACAGTTTGATGAAGAATAAGCTGGAGTAGTCTAGGGCATAGACAATGGTGTTTGTGCACACCAACCTCCATCTTATTATAGGTAGAGTGGGGAGTGGTGGATGGGAAAGACAAAGATGTGTCATGTGTTTCATGATGATACGAGTTTAGACTAGTGTTGAGTTGGCATTAGCCAACTAGGATCTTAATGATCTAGTGCTAGAGCCTGTGACTTTTGATGATTGTGATCCTTTTGAGGGGTCCTCCACACCAGCAGATGCACAGATTGGATTGGGTATAGAGGAGGAGGAGGAGGAGGGAGAGGAAGCAGTGGCAGTGATGCTAATTTTGATGATTTTGACATGGCGGACTATTAATAGTCACAACCTATGAGATTCTTCCATCTATGGTTCTAGTATCTACCCTATTTTGTATTTTCCATTGGCATTCCAATCTAATAGTAGCGGTGGCGTAGTATTTATGTAATACATTTTGATTTTGATGACTTAATGAAAAGACTGCAGTTTACGGTTCTAATTTCTTGTGTGCTTGTCATTCCATCATCATTGATGTAGCAGTAGTAAGTAGAAAGTAGTTGTATGATTGATGTGTGTAATGTAAATGTTCTAGTTTCTAAGAAAATTGGATTCTTTATGTCTATATTTCATTTTTGTATATATATATATAACTAAATATATAATAATAATAATAATCATCATCATCTAATTTTAAGGACATGACCAGCCAAGCTAGACACAAAATTGGTGTATGAGACCCCCTTGTTTGTGGGACAAAGGTCCCACCTCTGTGCAGCAATTTGACTGCTAAAGTTTACAAAAGTGTACATACTCTACCATGCTCTGGATTTGAACTTGTGACCTCTTACAATGAGGCACATGTTCTTAACAGTGCCCTTGTCCTGTTTCCAAGCAGGGGGTTCACTGTTTCTCATGTCGTACACTCATATTTATGTCCTTCTGTGTCTTGTGTCATCATCTCATGTGACTTAGGTGCTTTGGATAACAATCTTTAGTTGATGTGGTTTTCTATCAGTTTCCAACGAAGTGCTCTTCCTTGTTTGCATCTTTTTTTATCTTATGAAATTATTTGGAAAGGAGAAATGATGGTACACTCCCTAATCTTCCAGCTTGTATGTAGTGGATTTGGTACTATTCATGATGGTAGAAGGCTACCAGTGAAGTGAGGATGATTGTAGGAGTGCAGATAAAAGACTATAATATTGTATGAGTTAGACATCAAAGTCCTGGAATCAGAAGATGTTACTAGTAACAACTGACTGAAGAGATGCTGATTACATCCACATAAAGTTGGTTGCAACAAAAGAGGGAATCAGATGCCATACTTGGAAGAAAACAGGTGGGCATGTTAGACACTGTATTGTCCAGACGAAGACATTTAATAAGTGCGGGGTAGTGTATGCTCATGACCTGCAACTATAGTTGATGCAAGGGAGAAGTTGAATAATGTGAGAGTTATTTGTTTGGAAACTGTTGAATAATAGAAAGTAAAAGAAAATTAGAGTGTTGTTCTAGTTGGAATAACAGTAATATTCATTCCTATATTTTAAGTTTTATGCCATGCCTTAGAAAAGGAGCATGGTCTGCAGGGAATCCTTGTGCTGAATAAGTGAAGATGATCATGAGTTAATTTTTTTGTGTTGTGTCTATGAATATACCCATATTCTACTTGGCAGTGATGGAATAATGCCTTATGGCCAAATAGAGAGTACTTATAAGCAGTATCCAACTGTCAAAAGATAAGGATATTCCTCTACAAACCATTAAAAATCCCTCTAAAACCTTTATGAGGAGATCGTGTGGCTAGCCTCATCATTGTCCACATTTATTTATGTTTCAATCACACAATTTATTCAGAGTTTGATCCAACATGTTAAGCAAACATTCTTCATTTTTAAAAATTTGATAGCTTCTCGTCTTTGACAAGTCGTCCTCATCATTAAGGTAATGCAATGCCATTACATTACATTTTCTGTGAAATGCCATTTCTGCGTCTAGTTGGTAGATGTATTGACTTCTAGAATATTCATCAGCATATATTTTTATTGATTTGAAACCCATATGTCGTTTTATCTTTATCTGATATGCATTAATGGTTGGCTGATCTGTTTATATTTTGTCTTTCCTCCCTATTCTCTGATTATTAATTTTTTCCTCTTCTGTGGCAAGGAAATACGAATTTTTGGTTTACTAGGAGTCTCTTCTATACTGCTGGGGGAGCTTATCAATGGCAGCAAACATACTTCATCAGGTTTTTCCAAACATAATTTTCGTTCATTTCTTTGTGCCACACAACTTGAGAGTTTTGGCATTATTACTAATTTCTTCAAGGAGTCTTAATGCAATGTACTCTGCTATGCTGGATGTAGCTCATACACCAAAGGATAGTTTTATAAGAGTACAATCAAATTTGTACTTTTTATTGTAAAACCGACAGTTCAACTTGGTATATGGTTTTTATCTCCAGGTTCCAGGATTTGTGCCTAGCAGAGGTGCTTTGCTGTCTTCAAAATCAGAACTAGCTCTCTCTTTCTCATTTTCATCAGCTATGAATTTAAAAGGACGACCCTTGAAGACATGTGCACCTTTAACTGCGACAGTCGTAAGTGGCCGTCGGTGCACGGCATCTTCCTCTACTATCAGAGAGAACAATTTTATCGTTTATGCACAATCGGTTGATGCAGTGCCTGAATTTGAAGAAGAAGGTGGCACACAGAATGAAGTAACTTCTTCAGATGAATCAACTTTGGAAGTATCTGAGGAACAACCTAAACTCCCTTCAAGAAAACCAAGGATCAAGCTTGGACAAATCATGGGGGTATGCTTTTTATATAAAGTTTAAATCCTAGCATGTATAAAGATTCATTTCTACTTAAGAGCAAAAGTTCCAGCATAATGGGAACTGCATATTTTTTTACTCATTACATTGCACATTGCTCATTGTGTCAATTCCTAAATAAAATCATAAACAACAGCATGTCTGTGTGGCTTGTATCCCAATTTCTCTATGAAAATAACATTCAGTGTTGAACTTCTGTTTGGCTTCTATCCCAATTTTTTGAAAACAATTATTGATAGAAACATGGCAATGCTCCAATAGATACTACACAAGCAAGCTATTGAAGCCACCGAGAAGGAAAGACCTACTCCCGATGTCAGAACGGGAGATGTTGTAGAACTTCGAGTGGTAAATGATCAAAACTTTTAAATTCTTTAATTTACATTATGAACCATTTCAGCTGGATTTGTAGAAACGGCTTGCGTTTTAGTTCTGGTACTTGAATATCTTGAATTTATTTGGAGCAAAACAGGGCTAAAAGTATGTAGTTAGGCTCTTTTCCCTTTGTTAGCAGTAAGATATGCCTTTGTCACTTTTTAAATTCTCCTAACATAACTGCAGTATGTGCCCGAGACTCGGCGCAGATTTTCTATATATAAGGGTATAGTGATATCAAGGCAAAATGCTGGTATACATACAACTATTCGGGTTCGAAGAATAATTGCTGGTGTTGGCATTGAGATAGTCTTCCCATTGTAAGCATGCTTCTTCGAAAACTTCCTTGCTTGCAGTGACTAGTTCAATTTTTAAATTTAAATTCAAAAAGAACAATTTATTAAAGATGTCAGATAAGAGGAATAGCTAAAATGTAAGGTATTGGTTAAGATAGAAGTTTCTGTTCAAGCTTTTGATTCTATGACAAATTTACTTTTTTAGAGAAATGGATAGCAAAATTTCTTCTCAAGTGCAGGCATTGTAGTTTCCTCTTCTATGCATGTCTTGGATGTTTTAGTGATAATGGTATCAGAATAAAAAGACACGCAGCATGCCTCTTTGCAATTATATTCAATCCTGATGTATTTCAAATTCAAATAGTAGATGCATGGATTGAGATTTTTTTTTTTTTTTTTTTTTTTTTTGTTGGTAAAAAAACTTCTATTAAGATGTCAAAAAAATACATCTTGCAGTTCGGATCATCCCTGCCCTCCCGGCTTCACTCTGACCGGATTTGTTAGCCGATAGAGCAACACAAAAACAGAGAAGATATTACCATGTTTCATATGGACTCCATAGGCAGAAGGGCCTTACATTCCAAAAAACGAACACCAACAAAAACAGCTAGCAGATGGCATTTACAAAGGAGGATTTGGTCCCTGAGCAGCACCTTGGCTGGGAGGGTGGCCATGACCTTCATGCACATGGAAGTCGATATGAGCCAGACGAACTTCTACTTCATCCAGCTACTCATTGGTTCTGTACTGGCTCCGACGCACCGAGGCGAGACGCTCCAGAATTTCCCTTTGGCTGAACTGGATATCATTAATGTACGCAATAATTTCATTGCGGTCTTCATACCACTGTTCTCACATGACGTCCAGACTAGCCACCAGGTCCTGCAATTGCTCAACAATCAAGGCAAGTGAGGGTGTCTGCACCACCCGACCCGATGATTGGGCGCAGTTGTGAGCAACCTCACCCTCCTCGTCGATTCTTCCCTCCTCATCGTCTCTCTCCCTGTCCAATCCGCTGCGGCCACCACCCCGCTAGGCATGACCCATCTGGTGGTTCATCACTGCAATGTGCGTGCTGCACCAGATATACGGCAAATCTAGGACAACTGATCCACACCCACTTTGCCAACGCGCACAATTCCACCTGTTAAAATTGGCAACTAGGGCCAAACTCCATGCCGGTCATCTTATTCATGGCTGATAATATTTTTATTAGATTCCTCTTGTTGAGAGGTGTAGGATTGATCTAAAGATCATCCGATTCCGATAAGTATTTATGGAGATATGAATTTATTTTGATTATGGAATAATTATCAAGCCTACCAACAACTCATGTAGGCTCAGAAGCCCAACAGTCGCATCTATTCAATTATCATCAGATGTGTATAAATACAGGAGGACTTTTCCTCATTTGGACTCACTCAACTCATCACAACTCTCTCTCTCTCTCCAGCGCAGTAAAGAGGCTCTTCTCTCCTGCGCAGTTGGTGACTCTTCTCTCACACGTGTGGAAGGAAGGTGCAAAACCTGAAGCTGCAACTGCAGATCCAAAGTTTGACCAGCGTTGACCATCAGACTTCCTCCTCTGAACTGTGTTGTAGGTGTACCTGGATCTCCTCTGAAGGCCGCATTTTTTGGTGAAGGAATCAAGCCCATTCGATAGTCGGTTTGCAAGATATCGACTGCCCTAGTTTTGATGATGAAGCCGCTAATGCTGATGCTGCTGATCTAGGGTTTGCTACTGCTGATATAAATCAGATTTTTGTACTATTTCTCTTTGCTGAATTATTGAAGATAAAAGAAGATTTGATCAAAGGGTTTCCCCATATTGGGGTTTGTCCCTGGCTAGCCGCCACATCTTGTGTCCCTTGTCTTGACTTGTTTTTTGTTGATCGTTTAATGTTCTATCTGCACTTTACTTATGCACATTTGATTGTTAATCTGTGAATAATAATAAGAAAGAGAAGTAAATTGCTCTAAGCATAGAACATACCATAAATTAACATGGTATCAGAGTTGAGGTGAAGACAAAGCCTGAGCAAGAGCAAGAGCAATCATCGGAGACAAGATTGGCAAGGCTATCCTAAAAGAACTATGGGGTCCTCAACACTCTTCCCTGCTGAAGACAAGCTCCGTGAGAAAGCTGACTATCACGGATGGAAGATGTCTATCAATCTAACCTTAGAAGATCAAGGAGTGTTGGACCATGTGAGAGGTAATATTGTTGAGCCTCCATCAAATGCACTTGCTGCTGCCAAGAACAAATGGAAAACCGGCGAAGTCAAAACAAAGAAGATCATCCGGGACTCTATCGACAAGCGCTTGGTGGCCTACATCTCCGATCTGAACACCTCCAAGGAAATCTACGATAGACTGGTGAGTGTATTTAAAGTTAATGATGCAAATCAAGTTTTGTTTCTTAGAAATAAGCTGAAGGAAATTAAGAAGGGCAAAGATGAGAGTATGCAAGCATACTTCTTAAGGATCACTGAGATCAGGAATGATCTCCTATCTATGGGGGAGACTATTACTGATAGGGAAATGGCACTCACAACTCTTGGAGGATTACCATCCGAATGGTACGTGTTCAGGACTACTCTTTTGAACAATAATGTAATTCCTGGTTTCGAGGAATTAATGGCTAGATGCATTCAAGAAGAAAGAAGGGTAGAAGAAATGCCCGTGCCTAAAGGTCCTCCTGCTGCCTTTTCTTCTCATGCTAAGAAAAGAAATAATTACGGGACTAAATCAAAAAGAAAGGCTGGACCTAAGGGTGGAAGAAAAGGACGATGTTACATTTGCGATAAACTAGGTCACTATGCGAAGGAGTGCCCTGATGGAAAGATTTCACACCGGGATGATGATCAAAATTCCTCTCATGGCAATCAAAGGAATGGGAAATTGAATAGCAAAGGTAAAAGGAGTGCTGGTAATCAAGGAAGAGGACAACCATTCAAGAAGGCTAAAAATTCCAGGTATGAATCCAACATTGTTGAAAGTAAGCAGGATGAATATTATTTACCAGCTGCTCTATCTACCTCTGCTCCTTTAGAGTCAATGGGAATTTGGCTCATTGATAGTGGTGCATCAAGGCACTTCACTGGTTACAAAGAAGTTCTCTATAATCTAATAGAGAAGGAAACTAACCTGGAAATTGTCCTTGGAGATAATATGAAATATCCCGTGAAAGGTGTAGGCAATGTCTCTCTTAAATTGAATCAAGGAAATACGATTACAGGATGTATTATATGTACCTGACCTCAAGAAGAACCTGGTGTCCATCTCAGCAATGGAATACAAAGGCTACAAGGTGACCTTCAGCGATGGCAAGGTACGTGTATGGAAAAATTATGTTAAAGATGCCTTCACTCTTGGGTTTCGAGTTGATTCATTATATCAGGTCGGTGGAAGTCCGCTAGGTGTCATGTCTTGTGACACATCTATTCAGTCTAAACTTTGGCATCGAAGGTTTTCCCACGTTCATTATAAAGCTCTACTTGATGTAAAAGAAATGGTAACAGGGATGCCCGAATTCTGTGTAGAGAAAGAAGGTGTATGTCCGGTATGTGTCGAAGGAAAGCTCAAAAGGGGACCATTCCCCTCAAGCCAAAGCAAGACCTCCGATATATTACAACTGGTTCACTTAGACATATCTGGTATGATGCCTGTGAACTCCTTGGGAGGATATTTATATTATCTTACTTTTACAGATGACTATTCTCGAAAGACTTGGATATACTTCTTGAAAAGGAAGGATGAAGTGTTCTTTTGGTTTTAACACTTCAAAGCCCTGATCGAGAATCAAACCAAAAAAAAGATCAAGATCTTAAGGACTGATAATGGGGCTGAATATGAAACTAATGAGTTTCATGACTTTTGTAAAGAGGCTGGCATTAAGAGGGAGACTACTACACCATATACTCCTGAACAGAATGGTGTGACGGAAAGAAAGAACCGTACGATTGTGGAAGTTGTCCTCGCCATGCTCCATGATCAAAGACTTCCGAAGTTTCTATGGAACGAAGCTACAAACACCGCCATATATGTACAAAACTGATGCCCTCATCAAGCATTGGGTTCCAAGATTCCTGAAGAAATGTTCACTGGTAAGAAACCTGACGTATCTCATTTTAGAATTTTTGGAAGCCCTGTATATTTTCATGTGCCGAAAGAGAAAAGGAATAAATTGGGTGCATCTGGAAAGAAAGGAATCTTCGTGGGCTATGGTGAAAATACTAAGGCCTATAGAATCTGTGTAGCCGGTCAAAGGGAAGTCGTGATTAGTCATGATGTCACCTTTGACGAAGATGTGGCCCTCAACAAGGTGAACAATCTTCCTACAGTAAGGAGCTCTCAAAAAGCTGACACCAGGGAACCAAAAGAAAAAGAGTATGACGAGACATTTGTACCTGTTGCCAGATATACCACCATCAGCTTGATCATAGCCCTTGCGGCTTCACAAGGATGGAACCTACATCAGATGGATGTCAAGACCGCGTTCTTGCATGGTTCGATCAAAGAAGAGGTCTACGTGGAGCAACCCTAAGGATTTGAGATTTATGATCGAAAATCTCATGTATGCAAGTTGAAGAAGGCTCTCTATGGGTTGAAACAAGCACCCCAAGCATGTTATGAGAGGATCGATAGCTACTTGATGAAGTTGGGATTCCTAGGAGTGAAGCCGATCCTAACCCTTACTTTAAGGTTGAAGATGACAAACCTCTCATACTGGTGCTGTATGTGGATGACCCCTTTCTAACAGGTGCAGACCCTCTCATTCAGAAATGTACGAGGGAGTTGGCTTCTGAATTTGAAATGAAGGACCTAGGACTGATGCACTATTTCCTAGGACTTGAAGTTTGGCAGAAGCCAAGGGAAATTTTCCTATCTCAAGGAAAAGGTGGTGAAGATATTGGAAAAATTCAGTATGATGGACTGCAAGCTTGTGACTGCCTCAAGGATCTTAACTTTCAGAAGTTATATGGTGGTGATGTCGGACCAGATTTGAGAAATGCCTCTGAGTTTCATAAACTCATTCGCGTTGATGTTCTTGGTGAACCTCTGCCTGGACATATGTTTTGCAGTGAGCATGGTGAGCTCATATTTTATTGAGTCTCACTGGATTGATGCCAAGAATCTTCTGAGAGGTATTTGGGGCACAATCTCTCATGGATTGAGATACACTGCTGAAAATATGAAACTGCATGATTATTTGAATGCTGAGTGAGCAGGGAGTGTGGAGAGCACTTCTCAGTGCTAGTTCTCTTTGGAATCTGCCTCGATATCCTGGATGAGTAGGAAGCAGAAGTCGGTAGCTCTAAGCACCGCCAAGGCAGAATACATTGCTGCTAGTATGGCCTCCTGTGAGGTAGTCTAGTTGCGGAAGCTCTTTAGTGAGCTGTTTGTACACATGATGAATACCACTGTGATTCTCTGTGTCAACCAGAGGAGGGATTCGATTATAGAATCTCATATTCGATGATTGCTCCAGCAGATAAACATTAGATGCTGCCTTATCTGGGATATGGTAAGTTGATGAGCAAGGAGGCTCCATCGCATTGAGACTGATATACAGGTTGCTGACATTTTGACAAAGCCCCGGGGAAAAGATCATATCTGTGATTTTTCCGAACGACTTGGAGTCATCAAGAGACTCTTGTAAAAGGGTCCTGCATGTTGCATACATTGAGCTCTAGGAGCTCTAGGGGCTTGCAGTTCTTACTGGAGCAACATACGACCACATGGTGACTCACCCTCCCCTAGTGGTGCGCATTGAGACAAGATGATTCGCTCTCTTGTGGGACAGGATGATTTGCTCTCCTGTGGACAGGATGATTCGCTCTCCTGTGGACAAGATGATTTGCTCTCTTGTGGGATAGGATGATTCGCTCTCCTGTGGACAAGATGATTCGCTCTCTTGTGGGACAAGATGATTTGCTCTCTTGTGGGACATGATGATTCGCTTTCCTATGGACAGGATGATTCGCTCTCCTATGGACAAGATGATTCGCTCTCTTATGGGACAGGATGATTTTCTCTCCCGTGGACAAGATGATTCGCTCTCTTGTGTAGTAGGATGATTAGTTCTCCTGTGAGGTCTGGATGATGTGTTCTCCATGACAAAATGTAGCAGGATGATTAGTTCTCCTGTGAGGTTTGGATGATGTGTTCTCCATGACAAAATGTAGCAGGATGATTTGTTCCCCTGTGAGGTCTGGATGATGTGTTCTCCATGACAATTGTAGCAGGATGATTAGTTCTCCTGTGAGGACGGGATTGATTAAGTTCTCCTGTCGAGGCATCCTACCCATGTAGTCAGGGACTCATGGGAAGTACCTCTCATCTGATCAATGAGCAGGGAAATGAAGTTAGGGACCATAGTAGTACCGATGGACGCATCGCTACATCTACCGTACTCCCTACGCTAGGATAACCTTCATTGGTTTGGGATCAATGATAGTGGTCTGGGACCAGTGGTAGGAGTGGTACCTACTATGACGCTGACTTTGGGTCGGTTGAGATTGGTCTGGGACCAGTGGTAGGAGTTGTACTCACTATGACGTTGACTTCAGGTTGGTTGACCCTAGTCTGGGACCAGTGGTACATACTCTGAGACTGACTTTGAGTCAGTATGATGCATCCTCGATCATTTCTTCTTCTTCATAATTCGGACAAAAGCAGA